>JASGCC010000457.1:64659-106645 GCA_030067915.1 Hydractinia echinata | reverse complement strand
CCCAAATGGACATGGATGGAATGTCAACGGTGAGAAACTAGAGATCATTTGGCTATTAAGACGACCTGCACCAGATGCTCTATTGGAAATGGTTTCTTGCTCTTGCCGTAAGTCATCATCTTGCGCCAAAGAAACTTGTGTTTGTAGCTCGTACGATTTGCCTTGCACAGATTTATGCTCCTGTAACTGTGTTGATCAAGGATCAGACAACGACGAGATAATTCTCGAAAATGATGTTGAAGTCGATAGTTCTGATGACGAAAGTGAGGATGACACAGAAGATGAAGAAACTTTATTTTCAGATTAACATTAATATTCTTGGTTTTTAAGTATATGTTAGATAATAAATTAGTTAGTGTATTTCCTGTCAAATATTCGATATTTTCTCATACAGAGGTTTGGTGACAAGATTTATGCGCATTAATATCATAATTACGGAGCCGAAAGTAACTTCGGCGTTATTGAGTCCCATTTTGTTTTACATTTCGACAAAAAATGCTCACGGCAATATGTTTTCTGTGGGGTTTTATAGTTGTGGCTGTTAGCTTTTTTATGCTGTGACGTCATTTCTAAAAATAGGACAAGCAAGAAAATTCAAGAAGGCCAGTAAATGTTTTTTAAATGCTTTTATATATACGATTGTGCTGTGTGAATATCAGAAGTTCTCCTAAATTTCCCAAAAAAAATTAACTCAGCGCCCCGACTAGGGGGAGAGGGAAAGCTTTTTGTATGTCACAGAAAATGTTAATATGACCACATTATTATCATTTAAGATCGAACTTGGCAACTTTCCCTGTGAAGTATGTGACAAAGTGTGCAAAAGTAAAGGTGGATTAAAACTTCATTGCATTAAGAAGCACAATAATAATGAGCCGAGGCTAAGAAGGAAGAGGAACAAAAGGAAGAACTAGTTGACGAAGAATTTATAACTAAACTTTTAAGAAAGGCATTGGAAAATGTAGTAACTAGTGACAATGTTTTTTCAGAAATTATTTCAAAAGAATTTCAAGCATATGAAGAGTATGGTTTTGACAGAGCTATCTCACAAAAAATAGTACATCAACTTCACCAACATAAAATTATATAACAAATCATCAGAAAAATTCTATTCTTCATACTATACAAATATTGTTACACATGCTAAAATTTTATACCTCCGTCGATAAACAGTAAATACTTCAAAATAGTTCTCATGAAGCTTGGACTTATTATGGTCTACGATTAATGAAACTACAAGTGCTACTGCTGACAAAAATATTAATATATCAGAAAAGGAAATAGGAGGACTCCAGTATATTGGGGGATATATTTTACACAAACTTCACAGAAATTTGAAAAGTTCAAAAAATTGGAAGAGTCTGGAATACCAACAAACTATAGCACTTATGGAAGCAAGTAAGGGGGAAGAAATGAATAATTTGATTTCTCATTTAAATTGAGGTGGACTTGGGCAAATTTCTCTTCCAATTCAAAAAATATTAATAATCTGTGAAAAATACTTCCGACTAAGACTAAAGATGTTAGTTTAAGAAAAATTAACATCAAATCAATCATATCAGAATTCACAAACTCACTGTTTTCGGTAATTCAGTTGTATACAAGAGTATACAAGGCAGTTCCTTGTGGTTTTGATTAGATGAGGAGCATCTGAGAAAAAGTAAATATAACGCCATTCTGCAAATTGATTTGTTGTGCTGTATGTTACACTTTTGCCTGCTAAACCATCAAGGTCCTTGTGCATTTTAAAAAACTTTCTGTTTGGTGAACCATCACATGTTGTTGCAATTACCCAGAGATTACACAGCAATTCTAAGCTTCCAACTGCTTCCCAAAATATTGGCATTAATTGGGTGGCTGTCACACCATCAGTAGCATAATAAGCATAACAATACTTTAGGTTTGTCGCTAAACCACGTAAGAAAAACACCAATGCATGTGTTGCAAAGTATTTTTTCCATATCTATGGTAGAATAGTTGATATCTGGATCACCTAGGTCCAAAAATCCAATCAAATTTCCACTGTGTTTATCAAATACTAGGTTAGACTTAATTTTCATTTCATCAAATAGCAGGACAATATATCTTTGAATGCCAATGAAATTGCTATGTGCTTTAAATCCTCCACCACTTGTGTTCTTAATCCTGTTTCTGGCTTTATAAAATTTTTATAGTCTCGCAAAGTTCTAGTGCTTGGTAATGTCAATGTATTGCTATTCCTTATTTCTTCATAGGCTGATGCCGACTTGGACCAAAGCGATAGACAAAAGCGAATCATCATTGGATGGTAACGTACCCCTGATGCACTTACTAAAAGATTTGAAACAGTCATGTTTTTAAGTGATCTTCTGCAATTTTTATATAAAGTATAAAGTATGATCTTCTGGTAAAAAACACTTATATGCCTGAATTGTGAAGCCCAAACCATCATCAATACACACTTCTAAGTATGGCTCACTCCAGGGTTGTGTAAACCTTTTAAATGTAGTAGTATTGTCAGTTAAAAATGTCTCCCAACCATTCAAGGATTTTAAATTTTTAATGCGTGTGTTTAAATCTTTAAGGTTTTTGTAATAGGGGTTAATAGTTGTAGGAGTACTCAAAGTCTTTCTTGGTGGTCTTGGGGTAACTTGTTTACTGAAACTTCTTACAGGCATGTTAATGTTGGGATAGCACCATGTTTTAATTTCTTCTTCGTCATCTTTGCCCCAACAACTATAAGAGACATTTTTTTAAAGATTTATTTAGAATTGTTAAGAACAAATTAAGAACATTTTAGCCTAAAAATCTAAAAAAACTAAAGCAGTATAGAAAGGATACTTACATATTTGGCATCTTGTGTGTTAAGTTTTACAGAATTTTTTTGATCAATTTATTACTTTACCTTTTTATAACATGGTTACCTGTATCGAAACTTTCGTTCTTATGGTGGCTTCCTATTCTAACTAAACACTAACTTTCTACCTGTAAAACATTTATTTGAAGACCATTATTTATACGTAAATATTTTTGTTCTTAACTCAGAAGTTTTTAATGTTTTATGTAAAATATTATTTTATTAACGGTTTTTAGATTTATTTTAAAACTGTATAAATATTTTTTAAAATAAAACAACAAAACTTTTTAACAAATTCATGTGTTTTTAACTGAAGTTTTATGCGCGGCAAATGAGTTGTGCATTATCATGTCCCTTTAAATTCAAATATGCGTAATAATAACATAATTGAATAGGTTATTCTTGATCTTCCGAACCAGTGTTTTTTTATTAACTATGATCGAATGTTGTGTCACATTCCTTCTTAGAACCTCCGACAATATCCTCCAGACGTTGGTTCTTCTCCTGTTGCCTTTTATTTGCCTCGTCGCTCTCCTGTCGAAGTTTCCTTTCAAGAGCTTGATATATAGTTGTTAATTTCTCCTCATAAGCTTCATTTATTTTCTGAAAAGTAAAAGTGAATAATATATCTTAACAAATTCTAGTGGGTGTGGATTCCACCACTACTTTACTTTTTTATAGCTTCTGAATTTCCACTCCAACAAGGTGAAAATTTATTGACAATTAATCATTTCTATTTGACGACCTTTTTATAGGAACATTTTTGAAAATCCCGTTTTGGGGTTACCATGACAACCGTATTGCTAAATGTGGTCCAGAAAAATTAAATTTTTGTAGAATTACTCCTCAACTTCTGTGTTGTCCCAAAAGGTGATATTTTATATGGTAATACCATAAAATGCCAACCCAATCGTTTCGTAATTATCAAAGACGGTAGAACATGTTGTCTGCAGATAATGACGTCATAGCGAAATAGCCGGTGTCAGGAAATTTTTATCTTTACCAAACAATTTCTTTAATGCTATATTATATTTCTACCAGGGTGCATCAACATAGCTTAAACCATTTACAAAATATTTTCAGTGGTTAAATCCTAAAAAGTACCCTCAACTTCATCTTCTTCATCCGTTATTCCTCTCCGTTATTACATTCAGATTGAGTTACCTTGTTGACTATCTCCTCGTCTGTCATAACGCTCATATCTGATGTTTGAAGAGCCTCGTCTGCAGCTAAATAACTGCTAACCGTAAAATCAATCAAAGATTCACCAAAAGTGTCATGGAATTGCTTCAACTACACATCAAGCAACTTGAATGGGTCATCGTCATCGGACAGGCTTTGTTCCGGCTTTCTTAAAGCAGTTGACCACTGTTACTGGTGTAACACACTTCCCAGCTGCAGTCAACAAAGTCATTACTTCTAAAATGTTGACTTTTTGGGGCAATTCTCCTTTGTCAATACTGGTTATTTAAGCGCTTGATAAGTGAATGACGATAAAAAGCCTTCAAGCTTCTTATCACACCTTGATCCATTGGTTCGGTTTTTGAAGTCGTGTTAGGTGGTAGAAAAATGAGCTCGATGGCTTTTAAAACTTTGACAATGGGAATAGGGCAGTTGTCGATAATAATTGGAATCTTTCAGTTGTGCACCAAACTTTTTATCCATTTCTTTCATCCATTCAGTAAACAATTCCCCATCCATCCAGCTCTGTTTTCAATTACAAACATAGGAAGCTTTTCACCTATTGCGTTACCAGCTGCCAGTCCAGTTGGTCTCACCTTGCTCTGTTTGCCAGCACTGTTAGGAAGCCATGTCGAAACAGTTTTTTTCTTCACGCCATATTCCAATGTGATACTCTTTTTTGTGCATTGTCCCCTCTCTGATCTTCTGCAAAGCTTTATATTTGTCGGTAATGGAAATGTTTATCCTTTTAAATTTTTTATTCCTACCAACTGGACAAACAGTGGCTGCTATCGTGTACAGCACAGAAAAACAAACAACAGATGGGTTTGTTTATGTTTGTGGTCAAAGTTAGAACGCGGACTCGACGTTCGAACGTTCTGAAATTGTTCAATTTGGACGACATTACAGTGATTTCTTTTTTTGTCATTGTTTAAAGCAAGATGTTTCCTGATTTAAGTTGCATTTGTTTCTTTGAGTTAGTTATATCGAGGTATTTTGGCTTGTTGGAGACATAAAATAGGTTCGCTAAAACGAGAGTTCGCTATACCGAAGGTTCGTTGTATGTGGATGACTTATAAGAGTTTGATAAAGCAGAATCCACGGGGAAAGGACTTTGGTTCGTAATATAGAGATGTTCGCCATACCGGGGGTTCGCTATACCGAGAGTCTACTGTATTTATATAAATCAGAAACAAGAAAAAGACAAACTTGTTGATTTGTTATCGAAATCCTGCCCTGAAGTGTTGTCGACTGCTCAAGGATATAATAAATAATTTTTAGTCAAAAGTATATAGCTACTCTACTAATCTTATTTTTGGGATTAGTCTAGCCAGTTAAACTGTGCCACACATTCAGGTGGAGCACTCTAGTAGAGGTATGCAATATGTCATAAATCTAGTGAAGCGCACAGAGCATTATGGTGTTTCAGGTATAATATATTTTTCAAAAAATAACTTTCCTGAACATTTCCTTGGTCTACAACGCGTTGTCACCCCGTCATAGCAAAAATGGTTGACCAAGCTTTGTTATTTTTTGGAAAATGATTGTGGTGAAAGTTCAAAAATGAATGCTACTCCAACGTCGCACATTCATGTAGGTACAATACCTTTTTCAAAAAAAAACTTTTTCACAACTTCGGTTAAACAGAACCACAGAAAACAGCCCGTTGTTAACACTGGACTGAGCGCTTAATACAGGTAAACCGTGTTGCGCATGCGTTTATGCTTAATACACTTTTAGCACAGTTTACAACCCGTTGTTACCCCGTCATAGCAAAAAAATAGTCAATATTATTTTATTTTCCAGAATAAGTTTCAGTAAACGTTAACAAATTATTCATGACACCGGACTGAGCGCTTAGTACAGGTAAACCATGTCACACATGAGTAATAGGCGTAATACCATTTTTCAAAAAAAACTTTATCACAACGGTTTAATTAAAAACACAGGAAACAGCCGCATACTCTGTCCAGCTAAAAAAATTACTTTTTACTAATAAAATGTGTAGTTACCTAACTATATTTAGCATCAATAAAAATTATTAAATAAGAAATTTGTAAAAAACTGCATTTGGCTACTTTCGCTTTTTAGCCAGAAGGTAGCTCAAAAGAGCTAGCTAGCTCAAAAGAGCTAGCTAGCTACATACAATAAATATTGATATACCAAACTAAATAAAAACTTTAAAAGAATGGGAATAAATACAGCTAGCTATAGCTAGCTAGCTTCAGCAGAATACTGCCTCGAAATCTACGTTCCTAGCTAAAATCCTAAAATTGGTTTGTTTAAGATTTATAAATGGCTAGAGAACGTGATAATATATTTACATGAGAATGCGTTAACCCTGGCATACTTTTGCAAGGATTTAAAAAATATAAAGGGGTGAAACGTTAAGGTGTAGCTAAGTGCTTTAAAGAAAATGGGAAAAGATGGAGAAAAGATTAAGTGTGTAAAACCAATGTAAAACCAATCCGTCCTCGTGGCCTCGTGGTTGCGATATTCCGGTGATCTCATGGGACGCCCCGGCCAAATATTAAACGCCAGGGTGCGTAAACACGTGAAACGAATAAGGTTTCTGATTGGTTAATGAAATAAAGTCCGGCGCAAAAAGGCTTATACTCCGGATTAGTGGTCCGGAGGAATGGGTCGGGTGGCTAGGTCGAAAATGTCGACTTTTTGGCAGTTGCGAAATTCGTGGTAAAGAGGGAAGTGACTTTAAAAAGATGTATAAAAAGGTTGGTAGGACGATGAAAAGGTTACGAAAAAAACAAATACTATGATTGTTTCAGCAATTGTTCAGGCGTGGTGGTTAGAGGGAAGCAGCTAGAGGCTATCCTGGGTAAAATAATTTCAATAATAATAAATAATAATAAGCTACCATTTTGCGTGACAGAACAGACCGACAAGATGTATACGGGTATTATATATAAGATAAAATTGTAAGTTTAGCGCAGGGGAAGTTAACAATCGGCTTTCCATTATTGAAACCTTTCCCACCCTTCTGGATGCTTGATCATGGCATTTTCGCCCACATGTTTTTAGTGACATGTAGCTATTTATTTCGGCTGACGTCATTGTAAGGGACCAGCAACAAATAGATGCTTCTAAGAAGGGGGATGCCCTTACCAAACTTGCCACGCTTATCGGCAATATGCCGGAAGTATGCATGTATGCATGTTATCCTTCCAGACGATAAGACGTGACAGTTTTACATATATAAACTTTCAAATGCTAAAAAGTACAATACGACACCACATTTTCATTCTTTTTAAAAACATCGTTTTTTAATGTAGTATGTATATATGTTTAGCTAAATGTCTAAAAAGTTAAGGCGAACAACACAAAAAAATGTTAGGCTATTTTCCCTTTTGAGGGTCCAGAAGAGGTTTGCTTGGAAAGAAGCAAACCTCTTCTGAAGCATTTTTTTTTTTCAAAGAAATTTGCATTATTTTGATAATAAGCATCTTGCATAGTCGAAGTCAGTTGCCGTCATGTTTGATCATCCACCTAAACTACCTTATTGGTTCTTTTTTACGCGACCCTAATTTGGTGTAACGCCCACCTGGCACGCCACTTTTGACGGCATAAAAGGACCAATAAGGTAATTTCACGAGTGCGCGAATTGAAGATCCCCCTTTCTATTGCGTGAGAGAGATCAAGCGTAAAAATTAGTAGAAACGATTTTCACTTTCTTACGCACCAGGTCATCAAAACAAAAAAGAAATTGGGCGTGCGCATGAATATAATTTGAGCTTTAGAACCTTTAGAAATGAGTTTCTTATGAAAAAAATTACAAGTAACGTCCTTGAACTGTCTTTCTCTACATGTTTTTATACTACTGTGTCGTATTCAACCAAGTTCATGCGACTTCTACAATGGAGTATCATCATCCTCGCATATTCCACACTCTTCACTGTCCTGATTAGGCGCAATTTCATCTACAACATCGCTGCTAGTTTTAACTTTCTTTAAAAATGCTAAAATTGATTGAACTTTCTGCTTTTCTCATCATTTCCTAGAATTTCGACACCCGGATCAAAAAGTTTTTTTCTCAATGGAAGTTCGGTTGGAGGACACTGACCAGATTTTTTTTGTGTCACACCTAAAGGTTTTAGCCAAATTGTCGAATTGTCTCTTGTTGATAAACTCCCTCTTCAAATACTTAAAGCATTACCTTATAAAAGACAGTAATTGATAGCAACCTGTCATTAATTCAGTTTGTAATAAAATTGTATTCTTGCTCCTCATTATCTAAAAATGTTCTCTTTTTCAGATCAGCCATTATCAAAACATCGACCATTATTATTGAGCGAGAGAGTAAAGTTTTGAACGCCTAAATACTGAAACATTTAATGCTAATTGCTGAACTAATGAAATATTGAACTACTTAGTTCCTTGTTCAGAAGTTATTATATTCGAATCAATCAAATTTATAGAACAAGTTTTTTATTATGGAATTTCCTAAATTTTAATTTTTAATTTCGAAGGTATTGAGTTAAAGATTTTACTTTTTTCAAAATATTACTATGTGTAAAAACTGTAATTTTAATGTTTTATTTAATTAGTTGTTTTGTGTATACACTTTTTTATAAGAATCACAATTTGCCTAAGTGTTCTTAGTTTTTCACTTGTTGAGACCGGAAATCTATTAGTTGATTTTGTGAAAAATCCTGCGTTTAAAGATAATTCCCAAGCAGTTTTTCAGAGAAAAGGATAAAATCGGTAAAATTTCAGCCTTGTCATTGTTCTTATTTTGTTTTTATTGTTCAACAATTTTCAGCCTTACTGCTGTTCTTATAAATTTGTTCTTATAGAGAAAATAAGTGTATGTAATTTAAATTAGCTGTTATTTAACGTTACAATAATAATCGAGAATTGAATTTTAAATTTTTTTTGGAATATTCAATGATTTTGTTCCTTCCATATTATTCGGTTTCAAGGTCCACTTCTAAGTTCAATACTTCTTAAGTTTAAGGCATATGTTTGGCCAGTAAATTTATAACGCGCTATCTGGTCTGCAATTTTTTCGTGGCTAGGAATAATGGCGGTGATATTTCTTCAGAAAATCTAATTTCAAACAAAGGTTTGAGAAAGGTTAAATTAAGTTATGATGTTAGTTTTAGCGCTAGTAGTGATTACTAATTATATATATATCTACCCTAATGTATAAAGTCTAAGCAAGTTTTGAGGCATATGGCTTTATCGTCCTGGTTCGCAGGAGTCTCAGTGTAATTTTTCTTACTACGTAGGGAATTTGGAAGAGTAGATAATTTGGTGTTAAGGTCTGTAAAAAAGCTAGCTATATATATTATATAATTGGCTCAGGCAAGTTAAGAAACTTTGTGTAAACATAGTGATTAAGAATTTAAATTACTGCTTACATAGTTTTAACTTTGCATAAAAAATTATATTTTCAAATATAAACTTATTATTTTTAACTTGAAAATGCCTACGATCCTTCTAGAATTTATTTTACAGGTGTTCTTATCATTATCAGCAATCGTGCTTTGAAATTTTGCAAGTATATTTATGTACTTTCCTAATCACCAAAAGTTGGCACCTAACTTTAGAATACGTACGAAAAATTTTTTTAATTGGAATTAAACTGCAACACAGACATACCCACTTATATACTGTATCTGCATTTCTATGTTGCCGTCTTGATGAGATGCTCCAAAAATTTTCCTTTTTTAAAAGTGCGTATCTGCATATATGCGTTCGTCTATATGCGTCTATATGCGCATATATGCGTTTTATTTCTTTTAGGGAAAATGAAAAAAATTCAACAAATTAGAAAATGTTTCCACAGTAAAAATCCACCATAATCTAGAATTGGTTGTTAAAAAAATGGATCTCGTGTTCGTATAAGTCTACACAAAGATTGTTCCGTAAAGCGAAAAACTAACGTAGGGGAAATGGGGTTGCCGTTAAGGGGCAGGGCTGGTCCGAGTCTAGCGGCCAATTTGCCGTTAACGGAGATCAAAACTGTTTGTCGACGGCCCTTTATATGATGATAACAAACTGTTGTTCTTTCAAAGAAGAAAAATAGCTAAATATACTTTAAAAAAATAAAACTGCAATGCAGATGTGTACCTACTCACCATATCTACATTGCAGCTTTTATATGATGCTCAAAAATTCTTGTTCCTTATTATTCCATACTTGAGTATCTGTGTTACATATTTAAATTATAATTCTAGGCATGTATTCTATGTAATTACATCACTATATATGTCAATATGAAGGTATCTAAACATTAGGCAATTTCTTCGTGAACTGTTTAAATTTGGTATTGTTTATATAGTATGTAATAAAGTGTATATATATAGTATGTCAACGTGATAAAAGTGTTTTCGTGAGATGAAACTTTTCTTAGAAATTTAGAGAAGAAAATATTTAGGATGTTTACCATTGCAATAAAAGATTGGTGAATTATTTTAACAGATTTGTAGTACATTTAGTTGCGAAATTGCAACATTACGTTCTTAATATATATGTACAAAGCCTTGATCGTCTAACGTAAGACACCTTTGTAGGAAATCCAGGTTCAAGTCCTGGTCAAGGCAATTATTCTGTTATCTTCAGCTTGCCAACTATATTATATATTGCAATTTTCCTGTTGTTTTTTACTTTTACAGTAATAGAACTATAATTTGTTTGTCATTATCTTTATAACTAAGCAGATGTATA
This sequence comes from Hydractinia echinata, assembly GCA_030067915.1. Taxonomy (NCBI): domain Eukaryota; kingdom Metazoa; phylum Cnidaria; class Hydrozoa; order Anthoathecata; family Hydractiniidae; genus Hydractinia; species Hydractinia echinata. The sequence goes on along the minus strand of JASGCC010000457.1, from coordinate 95,943 downwards.
TAGTATGTAGATGCTGTACAAAATAATAAATTTTAGTGTGTGTTAGTATAAACTCTTGAGCAATAAAATTTCTAAGTCTAAAACAGTACTAACAAAATTGTGAAAGCTAGGCTGTTAAAGGTTTGGTTATGAAAATTTGTCCTTGAATGGGATTCTTTACACTGCAATTTTTTTATGGGATAAAAAAAATTCTTGATACACCTTAACGCATGTTTTTCAATTTGTTTTATATTGTAAAATACAATTAGTCGTAAATGAAGTCTAAGCACAGTCAGCATCTGTTATCTATTCGTTTAGCATTCACAGTAAGGTTTCCTATAATTCTCATTTGTTCTGTAACATCAAATTGTCTTGACCACGATGTGAGCCTGGATTTCCTTCAATGTAGGTGTCTTACATTAGACGACCAAGACTGTTTTACAAATTTAGTAAAATATATTACCTCTTTAGGTTGAAATTATTTTGGTCCTAAAATTTTGAGTATTTTTTCCTTTTTTATAATGACACACTCTTGTGATCTAAAATTCAGGTGAAAATACAAGTTTTGAAAAATCACAACAATTGATTCTGTGCAAATTTCTTTTTTGAAAGATATTTCCACATTATCGTGGGTGTTTTTTTACGAAAATAGGATAATCATATTGTTTGTTCTTAATTTTGCAATTAATATACACTACTTTTAAGAATTGTCCTTGAAAAAGGTCCTATAAACTTGACTTATGTGTATGCAGGACAATGTTATACGTATTGAGTATGTGTTAATTGCTTTGGGTTCCAGAATAATAACACAAAATTGATAGAAACAATGTATTTCTATTGGAATGAGTAGATACAACACGTTCAGTATGCATAGGCTATTTATAGAATGTTTTGGGGAATGGGTGGGAATGCAGGTGCCTCCCTCGTGCTTCGTCATATGCACAAATATATAATGCATATCCTGAGCGTCAGGATATGCATTATAGGTGTCTTCATGCTCTGAGCGTCAGAAACATGAGACAATGGTGTTTTCTTTCATACCCTGAGCGTCAGGTGTATGAGAGAATTGAACAAATATATAACACATATCCTGAGCGTCAGGATATGCATTATAGGTGTCTTCATGCTCTGAGCGTCAGAAACATGAGACAATGGTGTTTTCTCTCATACCCTGAGCGTCAGGAGTATGAGAGAATTGAGATGCCTTGAGCGTCAAGTGCATCGGCATGTCCTGAGCGTCAGGCACATGCTAATTACTGGTGTTTTTATTCATACCCTGAGCGTCAGATGTATGAGAGGATGAGATGCCTTGAGCGTCAAGTGCATCGACATGCCCTGAGCGTCAGGCGCATGTTTCCTATTCCAGTAATGATTACAGTACACATATCTACAACTACATGTCCTGAGCGTCAGGCACATGCAAAATACTCGTGTTTTATTCATACCCTGAGCGTCAGGTGTATGAGAGATGCCCTGAGCGTCAGGCGCATCGACATGTCCTGAGCGTCAGGCACATGCTAATTACTAGTGTTTTTATTCATACCCTGAGCGTCAGGTGTATGAGAGATGCCCTGAGCGTCAGGAGCATCAACATGCCCTGAGCGTCAGGCGCATGTTTTCTATTCAAGTGCTACTGATTGAGATGCCCTGAGCGTCAGGCGCACCTCAATGAGCGTCAGCAAATATGGTGAACACATGTATACACGCCCTGAGCGTCAGGTACGTTTTTCAATGACTTGTATCAACACATTACTTGCCTAAACGGCTGACGAAGGAGGCCCAACACACCCACCAATTAAATTAGATGATACCTACAGACTCGTTGATTCTACCTCTGGACTAAAACCCTGACATAACATGAGCCAAAAGAAATGCCAGGGAAACCTTGAGGCAGAAGCAACTGTCTGGTTGTGTTGTGCTGCGCGCTGCCATAACAGCTGTGATGATGCAGTTGTCTTTAGTTGCATTAGAGACATCCATGATATTTCGATTTCGATTCGATTCCATTGCACCACGGTGATAAATTGAATTGGTATCTCCCATCCACCACTCGTAGGTGTGTTGATGACATAAAATAAAGAAAAAATAGGTGAAGAAAATCAATATATAGAAAAGGGCGGGAGGGTGGGTAACTGTAAGCTGTAAGCTGTAAGGTACATCTGAAGAACTAGCACAGTGTGGGGTGTTGGGGTTTATATGCAGCCATTAATAATCAAGACCTGGGTAGGGTCCAGTTCCTTTTCAGGCAAGTGAGACTACTATCCTGGCAACCTTTAAGATCAGGTCTATAGGTAGAAACCACCCCCCACTGTGCAAGGCTCTACATTGCATCCTCAATGACTAAGGTAAAGCTAATGTATGCTAACTACAATGCTAAAGAACTGTACTTCTGTCACCACAATTAACATGAGCAAAACTTGCAGTTTAGCTCCATTTAATTGCTTTGGGTTCCAGAATAATAACACAAAATTGATAGAAACAATGTATTTCTATTGGAATGAGTAGATACAACACGTTCAGTATGCATAGGCTATTTATAGAATGTTTTGGGGAATGGGTGGGAATGCAGGTGCCTCCCTCGTGCTTCGTCATATGCACAAATATATAATGCATATCCTGAGCGTCAGGATATGCATTATAGGTGTCTTCATGCTCTGAGCGTCAGAAACATGAGACAATGGTGTTTTCTTTCATACCCTGAGCGTCAGGTGTATGAGAGAATTGAACAAATATATAACACATATCCTGAGCGTCAGGATATGCATTATAGGTGTCTTCATGCTCTGAGCGTCAGAAACATGAGACAATGGTGTTTTCTCTCATACCCTGAGCGTCAGGAGTATGAGAGAATTGAGATGCCTTGAGCGTCAAGTGCATCGGCATGTCCTGAGCGTCAGGCACATGCTAATTACTGGTGTTTTTATTCATACCCTGAGCGTCAGATGTATGAGAGGATGAGATGCCTTGAGCGTCAAGTGCATCGACATGCCCTGAGCGTCAGGCGCATGTTTCCTATTCCAGTAATGATTACAGTACACATATCTACAACTACATGTCCTGAGCGTCAGGCACATGCAAAATACTCGTGTTTTATTCATACCCTGAGCGTCAGGTGTATGAGAGATGCCCTGAGCATCAGGCGCATCGACATGTCCTGAGCGTCAGGCACATGCTAATTACTAGTGTTTTTATTCATACCCTGAGCGTCAGGTGTATGAGAGATGCCCTGAGCGTCAGGAGCATCAACATGCCCTGAGCGTCAGGCGCATGTTTTCTATTCAAGTGCTACTGATTGAGATGCCCTGAGCGTCAGGCGCACCTCAATGAGCGTCAGCAAATATGGTGAACACATGTATACACGCCCTGAGCGTCAGGTACGTTTTTCAATGACTTGTATCAACACATTACTTGCCTAAACGGCTGACGAAGGAGGCCCAACACACCCAAATTTCCCCATATTGTAAAAAGGAACAACAAGAAAAATACACTATTTTCTACAATTCTCCAATTTGACATGATACAATGCAATAACACAATACTAAATTCACGTATATATTTGACTGGCACTGCCCTACTTTATTGCACCAACACTCACAGCTGATATTACATAATATAGTCACTAAAACATGCGATAAACACTTTGTGGATTAATATGAATAAACCAGCCATTTCTAACGAAACATAAAATAATAATGCCAAATGATTTATTTGTCCGTTAAAGTTCTACTGGCTAAAACTGTAGAACAATAAAGAACTGTTAACGCTAAATAATATCAAGACAAATTAAATGTGTCAACAAATTACACTGAACACACTAGAGAGCCCTCACATTCCATAGCCTAGTGATCTTATTAACACTGGCAATATTAGTACACCAGTTTTCTAAAACATTGCAACTTAAGTGAATATATCTGCAATAACAATCGCTAGACCAACCTTTCTAGTAGTGTGTTACATTGAGCATGGCACTGATATATTTCCGGGTCACAAATTCACCGCTTTGCAGAATAAACCAGGGACCGGGAGCCAAACCGCGAAATGAAAAGTAATGAGCAAATGCATTTCTGGGACAAAGGCGTCCACAAATCTTGGCTAAACAGATCTTACAGGCTCTTACAGACTCTAAATGGAGTTTTTCAACTTGATGTGAATGTAAAGAATATTATTGTCCTATGAACTAAAATCATGCGGTGATAAGTGTGTAAGAGGATCCCATTTGTGTTTGGTAGGAAAGATGTACTCTGATACTGACAATGGTCAAAAATGCCAGTAATACTAAAGTAATGCCACATAGCTTTATCGTAGTTAGGAAATTGGCTATCCCCCTAAAACAACAAAATCTCTGATAGATGAGCTGGAGTAATTGGTTGGCAAAGTACAGTATGGTAGGCAAACTTCTCTTCGATAATTTGAGGCTGAAATGTTTCTTAATTTTTCTTATTTGAGCCCGAAAAGTTTCTTTAAAAAAGTCTTTTATTTACAATGCTTTTTTGAGATGGAGGAGGACGACATTGACGAGAACATTTTTGATTTGTTTAAGATGTAATCTATACATTAGTTTGTTATAAACAGATGCATGTTTAAACATCCACTTTATGAAACTCTCTTTATTCTGTCCCCCCTTTTTTTTCTGTTGCATGCAATTAAGTTTCTTAATATTGGAGATTTTCTCATCCTGCTGAAATTTCTTAAAAGTTTTTTAAAATTTTTACTTTCTGAGCCCAAGGTTTCTTATAGACTGGTTTCTTATAAAAAACAACAACATGTACCACGCATAGTCTATTCATATTTGGCATGGTGTTATGACCATTAATAACGCTGTCATATTGGACTCCAGCGAGATAAACTTTCATGGTATTTATTTGACCATTAACACAAGGGAGGTAGCAAAGAGTTTAAAGTTAATTCCTGAAGTGGAAATAAGCAGAATCTTTTGTATGCACAAAAACCAATACTTTCATAAAATTGTTTGTAAATTTAGCTTCTGTTTATTTCTTGTACTTATATATATACTACAAGCTTTATGTAAATATTTAGACTGAAGATGACATTAGAGTAGGTCAAAACATGTATCAATTAAAGAAATGTGAGATTTTATTAAATTCGTAGTTTTTATGTTTATAATGCAATGAACAACACAAGTCATAGCACAAGAATGGCCTAATCTAACAATTTTGGTAAAAGAAGCACCAGAGGTGGAATGCCAAACATAATAAATTGTTTAATATACATTTCCTTTCTTTTAAAGAACCCCCGTCACTATGGATGTTTTCCAATATAGGATATCGAAATAGAAAATTAGAACCATGTGTAAATTTATTTCCTGATATCCAAACACTCGGCGATCTAATTTATATGATTGTAACAAATTTATGTGATGATTGCAAAACAAAATTTGTATTTATTATTCTCACAATCGAGTGAACGTTATAAAAGCATGATAAAGTTAACCTACTTGCAACCATGGATGTTTGCTAATACAAATAGAATTACAAGGAAGCCTGTCTAGTTTTTACCACCAATCACTTAGCATCCAGGGACCTGCCAATAAGGTTCTGTTCTAAATTGACAAAACGTCATGCACCTAGGCACAAGAGTAGCCTAATCAGACACCAAATTCGCATTCAACATCGATGTTTGTTAATGTGGCTGAAATGTTTCTTGAAATTTCTAATTATTGTTTAGATTAAGTCATCTTGGGAGCCAAACTCCTTTTTAAGAGGCTATTCGTCTTAAGAAAACATCATAATGGCAACATCTTGTTTGAAGATACTCAGATTGATATTAAGCTATTTTGCTTAAAGTTTCATTTTTGTGAGAAATGTGTTCCTTAAAAATTCAGCCTGGTAATGTTTCTTAAATGTTTCTTAAATTTTTCAAAATTTGAACCCAAGTGTCTTAATAAATTTTTATATAAGCAATTAAAATTCTAAAATGAGGCTTAAGGATGCTTATGAAAAACATGATCAGGCCCAAAATATGCTTATTGCGTTCATCATCATTAATTACAAATTAAATCTTAACACATACTGGTTAATGCAGATATAAGGAATAAAGAGAAAAACTTCTCACGAAACAAAACATAAAAACTTAAGAATGTTTCCTTAGGCTTTACATAATGCTTAATATATTCTTAAATGACTAAATTTAAGCCTATGGATGCTTATAAATGTCATGCTCATATAAATAAAACATGTATAGGAATTGGAGCTTCGCATATAGGAAATTTTTATTTGTAGTACAACGGCTAAAGGAATTCTTAATAAAACAGCTTATGTATAGTCGTTCTAACCTTAATTCTAGGAATTGCGCATAGGTTGTAAGAAAAAGTAGAATTCATTCTTTTTTAAGTAAGTACAGGATGATAACAACAATCTGTAAACAGTAAAGCTAGGCAACACAAAGGGGAATGTTTATATGCGTGTGGACCTAGAAATAAAGCAAGATGAGCCGCAACAACGTATAGGTTTGCCTGTTAAATAAGGATCTGATAGGTAATCCTACCTACCATGACTCACAATGTTGGCCTTTGTAGCCCTTTTGTAGACCTTACTACTATTACTTATATTAAAAATGAAAAAGGATGGTAAAATAAAACCACAAAATGGAACTTGCTCTACTTGCATAAAATTCATAATGGCTACTAGAATTGCATAACTTATTTAGATAACTAAGATTCCTATTCCATAATGTCTTACTCTGCCAACCAGACTGTTCAGAAAGAAGTGTGCTATTAATGCTATGCTAGGGCCCACTGTTGCAAGAGACATGCCCTTTGCCTTGTATAGTTTAAAAGTGACATTGCCACAACTCTCCTAACATAAACAGATAGTAAATAGTATGAAAAGAACTGACCTGGCAATGCAATGTCTCTTCTGATGAAATATCCAAAGCTTTTCATCTGATGCCTCCTTGTGCAATATAATCCAATTATAGATAAAAGGATGATGAGGATGATAACTGTAAGCTGTAAGGTACATCTGAAGAACTAGCACAGTGTGGGGTGTTGGGGTTTATATGCAGCCATTAATAATCAAGACCTGGGTAGGGTCCAGTTCCTTTTCAGGCAAGTGAGACTACTATCCTGGCAACCTTTAAGATCAGGTCTATAGGTAGAAACCACCCCCCACTGTGCAAGGCTCTACATTGCATCCTCAATGACTAAGGTAAAGCTAATGTATGCTAACTACAATGCTAAAGAACTGTACTTCTGTCACCACAATTAACATGAGCAAAACTTGCAGTTTAGCTCCATATAATTTACCCATAAAGTTTAGTCAACATCAATCACAGGAAGTTCGATTGTTAAAACCAACTGTATATATATTTCAGAGTCAGAACTTCTCATTTCAAGCATTGAATATCCACGAAATAATTTTATGGCTTTGACGCAACCGGAGTTGGCAGGTTTCTGGAAATTAAAGCTAGATTTGCTAATAAATTATTATAGTTGTACATATGCGTGGCGCATGTGCATATACTTCTAGACGCAAAATCAAAACATTACGTCACTCAGCAATGTATTTATATATAGCAATTGTCACAGAAAAATAATGTGCGTGAAGCTGCTGAAACATCCCACCCGCGTGTTGGCTCACCCGAAACAACCAATTTTCTCATATAAGCACAATTTCCAGAAAAATATATAAGAACAAATGAGGCTAAATTCTGAAGTCATTTTCTTACGAATAAGAACAAAATAAGAACATATCAGTGACAGGACTTGCAAAAAATAAGAACAACCAGTCTTAAGTCAGATTTTACTGGTTCTTATAAACAAAAATGTGTATATAAATGTCAATAAAAAAATAGAAGTGACAGGACTTGCACCTATGTCTGCACGATAAATCGGCAGCTGCTGGAACACACTTCTTTCTCTTGTATAGTCTATAACACTTTTTTATTGAAATTGCAGAGTTAAAGATCGTGAATTTATAGTATATATATAACCTATTTTTGCTTATATCCTTTGTCTAAAGTGAATTTGTATTAAATTTACAGGGAAAATTAAAAAAGAGCTGGAATTAACGTAAAATGCAAAATAAAAGAACGTCAAAAAAAAAATAAGTTACAGGATTTATTTTTGCGAATTGGGCTCTCAGCAAGGAAATTGCGGGATTTAATTTTGCGAATGTTTATAACATGTAAAAGAAATATATATATACAATATTTTTTTTGCGAATCAGAGGTTTCAAGATTATGCTAAACAAAGATCAAAGGGTAACATTTGTTTTTTGCACTGTATTTTAATAATTCTAAATCTCACAAATCATCTAGAATTTCAAAAATGTTATTAAAGTTAATTAATGTATAAAAAAATGCCATTTTGCAATACTTATTTTTGTGAATGCCAGTTCACAGATATTTTTGCGGGATATATATATTTTTGCGAATAGACAAATTCTCAAAATCTTTTTTGCAGGACTTAACTTTGCGAAACGGGGCCAAATTTGCAAAAATTAATCACGCAAAAATTAATCCGGCACGAACTTATCCCGCATTAATTAATACACATAAGGTAGTCTGTTTCTTCGCATGAAGGTATCGGTACGACTTTATATGAATATATGTCAATCAGAAGGTATCCATATCTACACTCGATTAGTTTAAAGCCTCAACACAATGTTTCCATAGTAGAAAGAAATGGACTGAAAAAGACCTTTCCTCAGCAAGCTCGTAAACATTCAAAAAGTTCTATAAATTTGTACAGGATATCACACACAGGACACAATCACTTTTTATGTGTAGCTAGCTACCAAAACACATTAGGAAGCAAACAAACACAAAAGGAAGCATACAAATTGCAAAACATATCTGGCTAGCTAAGCATTAGAAATTAAAACTTATAATATTAATGCTAACCATATTGAAAGAGAAAGGAGAAAGCTAGCTAGGAGAAGAGAGGAGGAGGCAAAAGACTTCATTTTATGATGGCTTCTGCAAAGTTGCAGTTTGCTTGTTTACGTGATCAACCTCTTCCCCAGGGCTTCGCCCAAGATTGTCAAAAAAGTAAACCGGCCCCGGGGACGAGATTGTCATTAGCTGGGTCTTAAAGGGGAATTAAGCCTCAAACTTAAATAGCATTATTTCGGTTAACATTATGTTCATTTCCCAAATTCTGTTTAAAATTTTGAAAAATAAATATTATTTGGGTTGATTTTAATATAAAAGTTTCCCCTTTATGAGCGAACGGTAAGCGCCATTTAAATTTTCTGAAGCCACGGCTGATTCTGGAGACTGTTAATTCGTGACGTATCTTACGCTGAAGAAGCATAAGCTTGCGCTGAGCGCAAGCAGCGAGATATGGAAAATTTAAGCTCCTGCTCTGACTCCCCTATTTCTAGAATATTCAAGTGACTCTAGTGAAACGTCAGTAACAGGATGTTACATGAATAAGCCTGAATACTCCAAAGCAGAACTTGAAAAAGTGACTTATGAATCTAGTGATAGCGAAGAAAAAGACGAATTGAATTCAAGCAGACTTGAAAATTTGCATTGGTGTACCTGTACATGTTGCGTTATTTTCAATTCCTTCACTCTTGTGGAATGCAAGTGTTGCCAAGAATTTCCCAATTTATTGAATGACAAGTTGAATAATAACAAGTGCATCACGATGCACAAGGATTTTGAAATTTTATGTTTGAACCGCACAGTGTTAGAGACAGCCAGCATACGACATCGACGATACCAAAAAAATATAACAAACTCTTCACATATACTAATAAGTAAGTTTTTCTTCAAAAAATATGTTTCTCGTAAATATTTTCAAAGACCATATTTCTCATAGTCACACCAAAATAAAACATTCTTCGTATCTTCTAATCTTCTCACTTTTCGCTTTATAATCTTACAGGTCCACGCGCTATGAAAATACACACCATCGCAGATTATTTAATTAAATTAAAAATAATGTCATTCCTTGAATATCAAGTAAAAAAGGAGAAGAGCCCTTGTGCCTCAAATAACAATTTGTTTCAAAGAAGTTTTGATGAATGAATAATTTCAATATATTTTATCCTGGTTTACACTATAACTTAAACTTTGATTCGTTGTACGGAAATGAGGTACACCAGTTACTGACAGTACATGGCCTGAGTACATTATTATGAAAGGCTTGGAAAAGGATGTCGCGTGGTGATTCCAGCTTGTGTTGTGCGAAAAATAAGGGAAGAATTTCCTGATCCAAATGGAAAGTATACTGGTTTCAAAGAATTTGTTGATATATAACGGGACTTAGCATTTTCAAACAAACAATAACAACAACGAAAAAGCGAAATAAAGTACAACGGACCAGAGTTATTTTTTTTGAATCGTCACATTGTGTAAACAACTTTAAAAGAGACGAAGAGATCAAAAAATTAAAATGAGCGTAAAATACGTCATAGATCTCCATCGCAGATATTGTTTTGATTTTAACATGGCGATTACTGTTGTCAACTTTTATGCTAGAAAAGGGATGTAAATTCAAAGAATTTCAATTTTTTTTATATACCATCAAAATATGTAGGGTTTGTAAAAGATAATTCCGAAGAAAAAAAATTTGGGCTTAATTCCCCTTTAAAAATGACGGACCACACAATGGCGGCAAAGTTCAGGGATTTTTAAAGGCAGTGCATTGAAATGCTTCTGCCGCTGGCTGAAGATTGCACACCAGTTGTAAAAATGTAGTAAAAAGGGTAGCTTAGATAATGCAGAATGGGTTTTGTTCAAGGCATAAGTGCAAAAAGTAACGAATAGCAATAAATTGTACAAAATGAATGACAAGTTGCCAAAATTGGCACAAAATATGGCAAAGATTGTCAATTTTTACTGCTTTATATTGAAGTTGGGACTTATGTCACGTACGATTTTGTAAGATTGTCATGTTAACTTACCAATTTATGTGTTTTTTTCCCAGTGACTCGACAAAACTTCAGCGGTTTTCGAAACCATGCTATTTTTGGTACCCCTACTTCTGGAGCTCCCTGTGGTCATACGAGAAGGAATCTGAAACCGAGGTTATCATTTTTGAAAAGAGGAGGCTTTGCTGACCAAAATATGAACGAGTTATATTTTTTCGTCGTAAAATGGTCGAGTTAATTAAACATAAAGTTCCCAATTTTTCAAAAGCTGAAAAAACGTGTAATTTATAGACCCGGCCTTAACATCGCCGAGTTTTTCAGGTTATTGCTAATGGCGGAAATCTTTAAGCCGCAGGGCTTCTTGTTGTTTATTAAAAACCAATACGCGTGCCGTATTTCAAATTTTGAATAATTATGCACGGGAAAGGACAAACTTTAACATTATAAATTATAATTATAATATAAAAACAAAAAAAAAGATCACATAAGAGACGAGCCTAGTACAAAAGAAATTTCAAACAAAGATGTTTCTCCTTCTCTATTTCTACCCTCCTAGGTGCCATAGAGTATCCAAGTGGATTTAAGAAGCGGACATTTGTAACCCCGTAAAGTTTCTATTTTAATCTTGTTTGTTAAAAATATACACAAAAATTGCCATGTTTATTTTATTTTTTATTTCTTCGCACCTGTGGGATGCTTTGCTATCAAATCAACACCTCATTGCTTAACCAAGCATTTTCGATTTGTTGTGTGTTTATGTCTTTTATTTCTACTTTCGGAATACTTACAAAGCATGAGCAATTATGTTTACAGCAATTTCGCGATAATGCGGAACTCTTATTTTTGAAAGGTAACAAAGCGTGAAATGCCTTCGCAGAAAAAAGAAAAGCGAGTTTCAAGTTCCTATTTCTTCCAGAGATACACCTTGACATGACAACAGCAGTATGAAAACGATAATTATATTCGCTTTTGTTGCGTTTTTGTTGCATCACGATGCGAGTAAGTATGCGACAGCAAGCATAATAAATAAAATGGAAAAGGTAATTGGAGCAGGGGATTCCATCTTTGGTGGCTATCACAGAGCAAAAGCCGCAACTGAAGCTTATGGAAAGTTGATTCGAGGAGAAAATGATGCTGCTAAAACTGCTTTAAAACAAGCCTTAACTACGTTGCTTGTTTTGGATATGGGCTCTCTTATCCCCGTCTCAACTCAAGATATTGTGGAACGTTTTGTGAAGAATAGAGCCTTTTCCGCCACAAAAATAGCTGTTCGAAATTACAATGCACAATTGTTAAGCAAAGCGCAAGAGGCTGCAAGGTACAGAAATCAACCACAGCCTAGAACTTACAAAAAAATGATTGCTCTAGAATCATCTTTGGAAGATATGAAAAGCCAAAAACTCAGCGCGTTCACAAAAGAAATCAAAGCCATCAAAACAACCGACCCTCAATTGTATAAAAAACTTGGAAAGGCGAAAAAATGGTTAAAAATTGGGGGAAAGGTTGGAAAAGCGCTTGGGCCTTTACTCGATGTAATATCAATTGGAGTAAATGTTTGGGCGTTAACCACATCCGAGCCCGGATCTGCTGATTACACGTCCGCTGCAATTAGCATTGCTGCTGGTGTTATTGGAGTTGTGGGTTTTTTTGCAGCCTTAGCGCTTGCGGCTCCAGTTATTGGGACAGTGGCAGCCATTACCGGCGCAATCCTTGGCATCGTAGCAACTTTAATACCTTATTTCCAAAGTTCACCTCCAAGGTATACTGTAGCAATGGCGTTAGAGGATAAGTTTAAAGATGTTGTGACTTACAGAACAAAGGCATTAGAAATGTCGCAAAGTGCTGTTAGTTTTCTTAAGAAAACAGAATCTCATGACTGGGATTACTGTTATGTAATGGCTCAAACCAATATCGTTCGATGGAAAGTGACGGCTGATGGTCGATCACATGATCTCGTTCAACAAACAACTGGAAGTTTTTCCGATAGAGTTCTGCCAAAAGAATTAAATAACGTTGAATTTGGTGACTTTAATCCAATGTTTCGTGGTGCAAATGCACTTAGAAAACCCATACACTGATAACAAAAACAATGCGTTTCTGCATTGTCTACCGTATAAGGGAAAGGCAAATGTCAATGGCGTTTTACAGTATGCTACAAGAGATCTACCTGATGGAGCACATACTTGTAAGGAAAGACAAAGCCATAGGGGAAGAAGAAACTTAGAGAAAATTGGATTTGATTTTGTTGGTTTGAAAAACGATAGAACACAAGAACACAATAAGGGATTGATAGTACTTTGTCTTACTAACTATGTCAACGCTGTTAGTGAAAGCTTTCGTGGTCTGGATGTAAGAACGGAAACTTCCAAGACACCACTATCTCATCAAAACGGAGACGACGTGGTTCTGTTGGACGACATGCGCAAATTAAGATCGGGTAAAAAGATTAAAGTTTCAACTGGAGGTGGAAATGACGTGCTTGCTGTTACACATTTTTTATATCCTGAAGAGAAAAAAAGAAGATACGAAAATCGAGGAGACCGCACAGTATCTTTGCTTCAGGCAGACCTTGGCTCTGGTTACGACGTTCTGTCATTTGCAGGAATGTCACACAGTATTGGACACCTAGGACGGAAGATTTGATAAAAGGGACAAAAGCGGAAGAATTTTTTTTAACGGAATATTTTATCAAGTAAGTGATGGGAAGCTAGGATATCGATATTTTTATCGATACATACGAAAAGTGGTTACCCATGCGATTTCAATTTAAGTTAGTCACTTGGCCCGATTGGACACATATGAAACAAAACATAGGAAACGTGGTCGGTGTTAAATTGTTTGATTCCAGTCCTTTCGATGATTTAATCAACTTGGATCTAGGAGAGAATTATCAAAAAGACAGTAAAAATGTTGAAGATTTTGCAGTCATTAATCAACGAGGATCTAACCGATACACATTAACCATCAGGGAATATGATAACGATGGTTACATCAGAAAGTATGTGATCCTCGATAGAAGTAATTACAAACCGCAAGTGGAACTGACCCTTCCATCTGAGTACCGAAATAACTTAGTTCTGAAGAATGATAAGATTCTAATGCTCTATGGAGATGACGAAGACGGAGCACGCAAACAAATTTTTATCATGAAAATGTTGGATCTGAAAACCACATTTAATTTAAAAGTGAATGGCAGAAATGTCCCTTTAAACAGCCTACCAGTGTCTTACACGGATGGAAGATTATTTAAAGTAAACATGAATATGGCAAGTACATCAGGTACTGCACAAAACGATGAAGTCAAACTCGTGTGTGGCGCCAAAAGTGATTTGGGCAATAATCAGGATATATCTATTGATCTTGGAGAAGGGTCCAAAGACACAGTTGTTATTAGTACCAAATATTTCATTGAAGCTTGCGATATTGGAGAAGAAAATAACTTTGAAGATGGCTCAGAAAATGATGTGGATTACGACGTCTCAATGAGGCTTGATGCCACGTCGTCAAACCCTGCAATCGTATTGAAAAGTAATAACAAGGAAAAGCGTATCTCTTTAACTAATGTTGAACGAATTACAAACGACATGGGAAGCACTGTGGTGGATTTGACGCAGAGGGGAATTGGAAATATTGATCTATTCGAGAAATACCAACAATCCATGCAATTTGACTCCATTGCTGTAACAGGTATTACTTATGTGTTCCAATTGAAGGTAAACCTAAAATAAGTAAAAATAAGTAAATATACAGTTATTTCACAATTCAGTTGTGTATTTTAATGCTCTTCACAAACATGTTGATTTCCATATTTATGCACGTTTCCAATTCCTTTGTAAAAAGTTACCGTCAAAGTAGATGTCCTACTGCACTACCGCCACTAACATTTTCAGCGCCAAGCTAGAATTTTTTGAGAAGGTGATTGTGCAGTGATATTGACTAAACTTTCATTATATAATGTTGATATTCTTTTAGACAATGCTCCTTTCTTTGGTGGTAGATCAAATTTGGTTTTAAAAACCAATGAGTTGCATGTGGAGGATTCGCTAGCGTTTAAAAATTGTTTTCAAGCCGGAGATTCGTGATTCAATCTTGGTGGTGATCGGTGACATTGCGAAATACATAGCATTGGTGATATTGCAAGATGGTACTTTGCGTGTTGGGTAAGCATCCCTCATTTTTGACTTGCCAATCTAAAATGTTTGTTCGTTTTATCAATGCTTTGAACAATCTAAATCTTGAATGTTTTCAAAAGTTGGTGTATTATTTTAATAATTGTTTTGCTAATATTTCCTAGCTATTTCTTATGTGTTGCTTAAGTTTAAATCATGAATGGAAGGTTACATTTCATAGATCAATCCGAAAATTATTTTAAAATCAGAGCGTCTCCAAGTTTCAATTATATTCTATTGATAGCACTGAAAGCAACAAACTAAAAGCTGGACATGTCTTAATGGATGGTTGGAAACACAGCATCATTTAAACTCAAAGCTGGTAAAATCACTGTCAAATTAAATGGTAACAGTTATGAAATGAACAAGCCTGGTGAAATACCAGCTTTTGTTGATTTAACGGTTGGTTATATCAGTAACTTTAACAGGTGTGTGTTTCTGTTGCGCATGTGCACAAGTGAATTAACATGGTTAAGCTAAAAAAAATGCAGCGAAGATTCAATTCTATTGTATTGCAACTTTGACTTTTAAAAAGATTGTTACTTTTGTTGTCGATTTCTTAGTTTCTGCTTTCCTTAATCTCCTTATCAATATCAATCCAAAATAATAATTGTCGAACATGCTGAACATTTCATCTATCCTGAAGTTGTTAAAACAAATATGTTATCATTTTAGCTTCACAAATTATGGAGCAAACATTGGCGTTAACAACGGATTTAGAGGTGAAGTGTTGGAGTTGACGTTCAACAAGAAGAAGATGGGTTTGCATTTTGGAAGCATCGATTACAAATCCAGCGCAAAAATGCGGGAGTATGGCAAAGTGAATAAAAATGTCGTCCCCTGAAAGTGAGTTTAAGAAAATATTGGTTTTAGTGGAAGAACGATACTAATTCTGTCGTCATTGCAAATTTGTTACGAAACAGAAGATCTGTGGGAAATATTTGTATTATTACAAATTATGCTAAAATTTTACGTTGAATATTCTTTGCTTATAATTTCGCATTATTTTGTTGTTGTACACTGTCCCATGTTGCCATGAAACCTCTAAATTTTTAGTTATTAGGGTTTATAAAAGAATCTATGTATATTGTCCATTACACCGTTTTAACATATATCCCCCTTTATGAAAGCGCGTTAACAAAAAGCTTGAGTGCCATAAAAGAGGGACGGTAATTAAGCTGGCGAAGAGATTTAGACATTTAACTTTTGAAAACAATGTATAAAAATCACATTAGTACAATCTGTACAATGAAAAAAAAATAAAAAAAATCACATTACTCCTATCTCAAAATTGTGTTCTTGTTAGGTGGTTTAACAATCGTAAGCAAATGAAATAAAGCAAGGAGTTATGCGAAGTTGGTTGCCTATTACCACCCTTTACATTGCATTTGCGTTTTTATGGCCCATGGTACATAAAAACATTAAGTGACAATTATACGGTCTTCGATGACAACCTCTCCCCCCCCCCTAACATATTGATACAGGGTTCGATTCAGCGAGATGGCAGATAACTTGGTCCGTGCGCGTGCATGAGATGTGAACAAAACGGGTCCTGGTGATGTCTACTAGCTCCTTAAGCTGAAACTACTCTGGCGGGAAAAACTGGCGGGATTTCTTCAAGTTTATTCGTCATTCATGAGAGTTTATTTCCGCGTAAGTAATTCTTTTTCTTCTAAGATTGTGGCCAGACAGACTTTTGAGTGTATTATAAACTTGTTATAGTTATTTAAAGGAAGATGCATATTTGAGGAACCTAAACCGAAAATCGAATCGAATAATATGACTGCGACATGAAATCATAGCCATCTGAAATCTCCGCGGCTGGTACACCTACGACTATTCCACTCTTTTTGTATGATATCTTTACAAGTTTTTGACGACTAAGTTTTTTCGCCTTTTTTCGCCCTTCCTTTTTTAATTAAAATGCCTCAAAAATAAGAGAATACAAGTGTTGGATATTTTCAGTTTACATTTTAAATTTAATAATTTGTTTTGACCGCTTCACTTAATTGCAAGAGAAATTATTTCATAGTAAAAGCGATAATTTATTCTGTAGTGCTAAATCTGGCGTGCGACATCGAGCCTCGTCTAATACTAACATATTACCATTGTTGTCAGGTAATTTAAAATTTTCTGTTTACGCTTTCTTGCCAGCCCACAAAATTGCATTACAGTTGTAGTTGTAAATACATAAATACAACCGTAAAGTGCTTATTTAATATACAACATACTCCATCAGTAAAAATCTCACCAAACCAAATGCACATCATTTATCAAGACAAGTGAGATTATGACATTTTTTTTACAAATTGTAAAGACATAAACTGTCTAAGTGCTTATTTAATATACAACATACTCCATCAGTAAAAATCTCACCAAACCAAATGCACATCATTTATCAAGACAAGTGAGATTATGACATTTTTTTTTACAAATTGTAAAGACATAAACTGTCTAAGTGCTTATTTAATATACAACATACTCCATCAGTAAAAATCTCACCAAACCAAATGCACATCATTTATCAAGACAAGTGAGATTATGACATTTTTTTTTACAAATTGTAAAGACATAAACTGTCTAAGTGCTTATTTAATATACAACATACTCCATCAGTAAAAATCTCACCAAACCAAATGCACATCATTTATCAAGACAAGTGAGATTATGACATTTTTTTTTACAAAGTGTAAAGACATAAACTGTCTAACCAGCTAGAACTTTAGGAAAAAAATATGTGAATAAACTTACTGATTTTCACAAAACACAAAAATTATAAGCAGCATAAACAGGACGGTACCAGGATCATGTTCGTATCACCGTCCCGATGTCAGAAAAGATACAAGATGCCTTGGGGACGAGGTTGACAGAGAGAGACAGTTTTCGTGTTATTATCTCTATAATAATAGACGTCGTGTGTCTGTCTGTCTGTCGGAAATACGAAATGCGATATATAAAGGACGGGCAACCCTGTGGATTATTCCACGGATTGATGACTAGTATTGATTACTTATCACGTCATTAAACAGTGTTGCGTTGCAAAATTATATAGTGGCTGTTCTAGTATAGCTATATATTTTAACCAGTAGAAATATGATCAAAAAAAGCGCAGTACCAAATAATTTTTTCCAAAAATGCTATATTTATTGCTCTGCAACTTTAAAATCATGCCGGTATCCAAACACTGTCACAATGAACTCTCCTCAGCTCGGTCCAAGCTCGAACATCTCCCTACCTCCAACAAACGTCCCCTCCTTGCAGGTTGAGAAATTTTACAGTAGTTTCGAAGGCTCTATAACGTTTCGGGAAATTTTATTGCCTTTGACCTGAACCGTTACCCAGTTACCATTAGTAAATACCTGTTTCTCATACTGCTTTAAATGTCCTCTCAAACGTTTATACTGGTAGATAAATAAAAATGACTGCATAACTTGATAAACTTTAGGACGTGAAAGATTTACAAAACTATTATTCAGTCTCTTATTAAGTTTCTCTTTTAAGTTTATGCTCTAAAAAAATGTATATTTCAGCTTGGACACAACAAAGTATTAATTTCGTGATCCATTTTTTCGATCTATGCATGTCTTTCTATGTTCAGACAGGCTTCGTATCCTTAATAAGCCAACAATTTAATTAAAAATGTAAATCAGAAAATTTTTTTCGAAAAACAAGATAAAATTTATTTGGAAAAGGTGATGTTTTATGGAAAATAAATAATAAAATTTATTTACAACTAACTTACATAAATACAATAAGGTATATTTTTGGCTTACAAAAAGTTTATGTATATATAAGTATATGTATAGTTTAGGTATATTTTTGGCTTACAAAAAGTTTATGTATTGGCTGCTGACACTCTATACAAGTCGAGTCAATTAAGCCGTACGACAAAACTTGTTAAAAGCCGGCGACTAAAAACGTTCTGCCGTATCGAGCCGAATCTAAAACTAATATTCCTCAAGAATTTTGCTCCACCCTGCACAGATCATAAAATAGAACAGGATATATTATAAATAAAAAA
This sequence comes from Hydractinia echinata, assembly GCA_030067915.1. Lineage (NCBI taxonomy): Eukaryota > Metazoa > Cnidaria > Hydrozoa > Anthoathecata > Hydractiniidae > Hydractinia > Hydractinia echinata. The sequence continues at coordinate 76,933 of JASGCC010000457.1, read as the reverse complement.
AAGGAAAATTGTTAAATTCGTTGGACGTTGAATGTTAAAATTTATATTCTCTTGTTAAGCTTTTCAAAGCATATCGATAACGGTATGTAAATTGTTTTATCCCGCAAGTCTGCGTCAAAAAGTAGAATAAGGAAACTTAATTCCATTTCAAATTACAGTAAATTGATGCTAATTATCGTATAATCTACACTTTCAGAAAATAACGTTATTTACCAGCCACAAGAAAGTTATTCAAGCCAAATTTCTCACCGAGCACTATTAGTGAATCGCTGGTTTCATTAATTTCTGGTTCAAGTTAATAATCCATTAGTATATTATTTTCCATGTTGGCTGTGACGACATATTTTACATAATATGCTTGTATTACTGGGACGGCTATCACCAAGATAACAAGGAACAACGCCATTATTTCTACAAGTAGAAGAAAAAAACAGAATTCAAATTAATGTGTCTTTAATATTTGCACAAAACTAGGTAAGCTAGGACCTTGGTTAAAGTATGTGTAAGCCAAACCGTAAATTTTAAATTTCGTTTCCACAAGTAACTAAGTAGGCTGTTTAAGTATTAGATTCACGTATTTTGAAGTTCGCAGTTGACTTAGGATACGTCGCCCAGACTCTTAAACTTTGCTAAATGCTGCTGTTCAATATTACAATATATTTTCTAGATTATTCCGTACTGCAGGCTTTCCATAAAATTTAACTAGTAGATTTTAAACACTGTCCACCTGAGCTATACATGTGCAAAATCAGAAATACTCGCAACCTCCTAGCTATTGAGTATTGAAAATATTATTTTCCGCCATATCTGACAAAAAAGCTGAAAACTGCCTTTGTCTAATTTTTCCCAATATGGTCATCACCTAGATTTTTTGTGATCCACAAATTGTTGCCTGAGAACATTTTTAATTATCGAGAATACGAGTAACATTCAAAGTTAAATCTTTTAACCATTGAAAAGCAAATTTATCTCCATTTATTTATCTTTATCTGAGAAGTTTTTTTTATTTTAATACTGTGATTACGAGGCGGTCTCTGTAATTTATGTCTTTTTTATGAATCTCCTTTCAAGAAGATCGAGACATGATGTTGTTTCTGTCAATGTGAAATAAGGAAACTTAAAAGCATGTTTATATTTATATAGTGAATTTGAAATTTTGATTTTATAGAGAATTTACACCAAAAGTTGCGAAAACGCTGACAAAAACAAGTTTTTTTGGTTAAGAACTGACTTTAAAATACAATTCAATTCGCAAATCATGGAAAAAGATATACAGATATGAAAAGACCATCATTTGACACATACCGTCTTCTTCATATAACTTTTAATAGAAACCTTTTCTGTTAGTAAGTATATGCAGCTCCAATCGTATTAATTAACTCACTTCAACTCTCCTTTCCAACTATCAACTTCTTTCTTGTTTGCACTGGTCGATTAGTAACAATTTTTGAAAAAAAAAACCATTAATTATCTTTTACGGTTAATTAATTCACTTAGGACCACAATTCAATTAAGAAAAACGTGAGTTAAAAATGGCATTGTTCATGCAATATAAGTGCATTTCTTAGAAAACCTGCATGGAATAAGACACGTCGTGAATTTTAGCTGTATGATGGAGTGCTATGATTTGGATTACAACACCTACGATGAAGATATAATTTATATTTATACTAGTTGTTAGCGTGTGGAAAATCCACCGAAGTTTGCTCGTCACAGGAAAGTCGATAAAGCTACATCGCACCTGTTACTTTGTAGCTTCCAAATTTCGTGCGTTGTTAACACCGTTAATTTTTGACAATATATATTTGATGAATTTGTGATAAAAATATAGGTATTTTAAAAAATGAATATTTCAGTTTCTTAGTTTATAATAAACGCCCAGTCTTTAATAAAGAGCTGTTATCACGAAAGATACAGTGGTGGACAATCTTTTGAAGACACAAATTGAAAATTGCACCCTTAATATTTGTGAAAAACATTTTTCTGAGAAACAAATTGTTCAAAGTAAGTTAAGCTTACTAGGAACCAATTCTAGATGACGAAGGAATAAGCATAAAAGTTCTCTTCTTCTTTTTCTATAGATGAAAAGAGGAAAAGAATGGTACCTGGTTCGATAATGTTGTAAGGTGTTGGACAGACAAGAGCACTTATATGTGTTGTTGAATATATTATATATATATATAGCTCCTCACTAGTTACATGCCTCTTGCCTACTGATACAAGCTAGAACACCCACTGACCATACCTGGACTCTCCATCCTACAGCTAAAGGAGAGTCTTGACTAGAGCCCAGGTGGTCAGGGGAAAGTAAAGAACAGAACACCAAAACAAACATGGCTGACTCACTGAAAAAAATACACAAATGCCATGTTTGCAAGACAGGGAACACTGAGATATATATATAACATAAACTATATACAATTTATAGGTATATACAAAACAATTCTCCAACAATACCACACCTCAATTTATTACAAAAAACTTCGCCTGCAACCAAGTAAAACATAGTTAATATGTACATATATCACACTAATCTTACAATTTAAATATTGTATATATTCCCCTTCCCTTTCAGTACAATCAAAAACCAAGACTTTCTGCTGCAAACATTGCTTCCAAAAAAAGTGTTGCAAATCATATTTCAACATTAAAACCAACATGACATGATCTTTACAGTAGTTTTTCAAATTTCACTGAGACAGTCAAATCACTTAAGCTCCCTGAATGTTGGAAAATGGAGTCCTGGGATGACCACATACAAATTACTAAAAATGATTATAATCACTAACACTACAATTTGAAATACACGTAGATATCAGTCTAGCATACAGTATCAGAGTCTATGCATGGGGTATACCTGATGACCATAATATATAACGTATAAACGATCAATAAAAAATATAACATTATTAAACCTCATAAAAATATTAGAATCATATAAGTTTTGTCTAGGAATCATGAGGAGTCATGATTTTTGAATAATGGAGATGTAATCTGCCAATCGTGTTCAAAACAACAACAAAAGGCACGAAAAGCACTAAACAGGTCGCAGTCAACTTTAAACACTCCAGCAAGTCTATATGCACCAATTTCATTCACTTCACCTAAACGTGTTTTGTTGGCTATGCAAGATATTCGTGGGGAAAATAAGGCATTGAATTCAGAAAACAAGGAATTGAAGTCACAAGTAACACAGTTACGAAACGAACTTGAAACATCATCAATTTCAGTAAATTCTGAACTAAATTCTGATTTAGTATCAATAATGTGCAATGCTGACCAATCCAACTTATCGCAATTTATGAAATTTTTGTGGGACGAACAACAAAAATACATAGCAGCTTCTAAAAATGGTGTTCGTTGTCATCCCATGATAATATGCTATTGCCTTTCATTAGCATCGAAATTAAAACTATGAAGTTATGTGGCGAGCGGAGTTGCCAGATCGTCGCTAGAGCTGTTTGTTTAGATAATCACGTAATTAGGACGGTATACGCTAGCTATAAAAATAGCTGTTTTTGCTATGATCTAACACAGTCCAGATCAGATTGGAAGAGAGTCATTAATATACCCCGTCCAACCCATGCTAGCATGGAAAACGGACGTTAAGCCGAGAATGATGACGAGAATGATGATGTTTGTTTTTCTTTAATGACTTTGTTCCAAACTTCATGTTTTTTTTCAAGGAACGTTTTAAAATACAGTGAATGTAATAACTCCTCTGCCGTCTTACTACTCTTCTGTTTCAGTAACTGCAGCTTCGTTGTGTTTGGCTCGTGGTGTGTCTCTGGGTCAGTCCTCTTTTGGAAATACAGACTTTATTACACCATTCACAATTAAAACCAGTATTTTGAACTTCAGTTGCATCATCATCATTAATAAGATCAAGCCCCACTTCAATATTCTCTAACATAACAGCATCAATTGCTACTAAAAAAGCATCAATGTCATCTTCGAAGAGAAAATCACCCTGCGCCACAGCCATTTTAAAAATTTTCGTGCCTTCTATTTCCGACCACCCCCCTCAAATCAGGCTTGGACGCTAATATTGCATAACACGACCCGAAATGGCCGAATACCCAGACTATCTCTTTTCTTGTGACTATGGTGAAACAGTATAATTGCTTGCTTTCTACTCTTTTGTCAAACGATTCGACCCTTTCTGTCACGTGCAATCATAGAGATATAAATGATGGAATCATTCAGCCGTCCATATTTATTCATTTCTGTTGTGCAATCATAGAGATATAAATGATGGAATCATTCACCCTTTCATTATTATTCATTCATCTTCTTTATTTAAAGTCGACACAAATTTACATTCTGTTCAAATAAAAATGTTGTTATTTCTAGTTTCATTGTTTTTTAATCCATTCTCAATTTTCTTCTAAATATTGTCTTTACAAGGTACGTACGCAGCATATGTTTTTTTGACAACACGTTAAACTTTCTTATTTTAACATGTTTGATGTCCTCTTAAGGGTAAAGAGAAGTGACGGATGATGGCGAAAGATTGCAAACTTTTTTTAATAATAAGAATTATTTTTATAAAAATCACCAAAGCTCAATTTCCGATATTTTAAGAATGTTTCAAACATAATCATTAAGGTCGTTTTTTTAATCGAAACCAAAACAAAATGACAGCGATTAACAAGTACTTATCTACCAATTTCGTTGCCAGGCCATTTTGTTTTGTTGATGAAGTTAATAGCGGCGAAAAGGCCATGGAACAGGCTGGTCACATGATCTCTTCTAATTTATAATAATTATACCCGAAAAATAATTTATGAACAATTATTGCCCTGCGAAAATTTATTTTTGTCCTGCGCGGAAGTTTTATGTAAACAAGAATACAACAAATATGGCGGTCAATTTATTTTGTGGAGTGGATAAAAAGACCAGCTAAAGTTTTGCATCGAATTTAGGAAGGCTCGTTTGAGAAATATGTTAGAAAAAGATACCATTTTTAGTTTTACATGATATAAAGCAAATTTATCTGGATAATTAAATTGATATATGTGAGGTGTTTTTCTTTTCCTGTAGGACTGGTAGTTAGCTAGCTAGCGTATACAGTCCAAATTACGTGAACATCTTAATTAATAGCTAGTAGTCATATATATTGATGTTGTTAAATTCATTACCCTACTTGGGTACAAAAGTCAATGTTTTTAGTCAATGTTTTTATAAACATTTTGGTGACAAGCTGGCTGTGTTCTCTTTAGATTTTTTGTGGACAAATGATCTATAATATCTGTCACATTTCTGAGAAACATTTTGTTGGCTAAAAACCATTTCATCGTGACGTGCATTGTTTATAATCTCCAAATCTCTTACGCAAATCGACAGTCAAAATAATGCAGGCGGTAAGCCGTGTACCAGTCCATTCCAAACTTTATTTTCAGGTAGAGGCATCTTTTGAACTTGAAATTAAAACATATATATGACTTGCATGTAGTTTATTTTGCCTGTCGATTTTTTTTTTTTTTATCCGGGCACGCGCAAAAATCTCGTAAAAACGTAAACATTGGAACTCGTGTGTATAAGTAGGTAAATATAATGAGCTTATTTGATATACTAACCATGTACATGAAGTGAGGCACTAAAATGTAAACTGTATTGCACTTTTATTGGCATTGCCTTTTTAATGCAGAAAGCTCTGTCACAAATTTGTCCTATCAACAATTTTATTCCTTTTTACCCATATACTTAAGGATAGACAAAAAATGATTTTTATTAGCTATACTTTCTAGGTTTAAGAATTTGAGCAATTTTAATGAGGCCGATAAAGGTTTTGTAACAAAACATCTAAATCTGGACCGAATAAGAACAAACAAGTAAGGTTTTTTAACAAATTAATTCTTCTAAGGCCAATGTAGCATACTGAGAAAATTTAACACCAAAAGTTCCTATTATTATATTTTAGGCCAGCGATTGATTACGCTCCACCGGAATAGTTTTACGTGGCCAAGTACAAATAGCATTTCTGGAATGAATACCCTACACGTTATAATAAACCAGCTTTAACTTAACCCATTATTTATATCGTTAAATGATATCAAATGCGTCCCTTTTACGAAAAAAGATCTTGCAAAATCTCTAAATATTAATCTGCAAAAAGGAGTTTCTTGTCTTGGTGACAATTTATATATACAATTAAGAACAACATGGCAAAAGTTTACATTTTAAAACTGGTAGGAATAGAGTTTTAATTCTTGGTTCTCGGTGAAGCTGTCTCAGGATGTCACGGCGCAGCTAGCTAGCTACAGCTTATGAATGTTAATACTAACAAACTTTCAAAACATTTTCTAAATTAAATGCCTTTTGCCAATATTAAACAATCAAGCTAAGCCAGATCAATAGAGTAAAGTCAGTAATATTCTGACAATTTTGCTTTTATCGAAAAAAAAGTTTCTTTGATGTATTGTCTTTTTACGCCCGCCATTTCTAAATCTTGCTGTTAAGGCGAGCGCCAAATTTGCATCTCATTATCTTTGGAATTTCAAAAGTTTTGTATCACGTGACCAGCCTGTTCAAGAGTCATTGTTGGCCACTCCGTTATAACGGCTCAGGGGCCTCAAGACCCTGGGACGAGTTCGCTTATCTACTTATTACTAGCTCGGGCATTAAATAGCGTAGCAATAACAACCTGTTTTCACACTTTAAAACAATAGAGCACGTTTGTGTATCACAAACCCGTGCTGTTAGTCACAAGAACATGACTAAGCGTTACTAACGAAACTTTCACGAGTATAACTTACTTTCGCAAAATCTATAGTAATAGTCATATTTTGTCTGCTTGTGCGCGAAAAAAATGTCGTGCTACTGCCACACGAACTTTATAACACATGCACGAAATAACGGTCCAAGAAATGAGAACGACGGCGAATTCCCGTGGATTCTTCCACGGGTTAACAACTAGTTTGCTATAAATATTTATTTGCTCATATTAAAATTTAAATGCAGGCTCGAAGACGGTGTTCCAACCATGGAAAATGCTTTGTGTTGAAAAACACTTTTACTTAAAAGTAAACTTCGCGAAAGATTTGAATTTTACTTTCGCGAATCAGGTTTAATAGTAGTGGTGTTTTTCGAGTAATAAATATTTTAGTCGTTGTTTCAAAACGCAAATACGAATAAAGAAATGTATAGACTGTAAAGTATATTTACCAGAAATAAGGCTTTTTTTAAAAAAATTCAAATAAATCTGGAATACTTGAAATTCATGAAATTCATGAAACATTTTGCTCTTCATAGTAAGACTCAAGTCCTATAGTCTTTTCTTAAAAGACTCTGAGATTGAAGTTGCTTTTACATGTAATTTCGCATTAATAAAGAGGTAAGTTCTTGATTATTTTGTACTTTGATTTCCTCAAAAACAAATATGAAATAAACCATTTGTAAACATGCATAACCACAAAGACGAGATAACAAGCTATTAGAGCGTGGTTTTTAAAGGGCAACTCTAATTAAATGTTTAGACTTATCATATATGAATGATTCCCAATCAATTGGGCAGACACTAAATGTTTTCACTAACTCTTAATAGCTAATTTTCTATCTAGCTTGTTGATCCACAATCATGCATAGATAGACATACTGAAAACAGCAATAAAGTCTCCACTCATCTGTATCTTTTAAAACAAGAAGATAAATCATTACCATATCATTTTAGAACAAGACAATATATCCAGAACCATGAATCAGGGACTCTCAATACATAGAAATCCTACTAAAGAACATATATTACAAAAATGGCTTTCATCTGGTGGTTCAGCTGTTAACGTGCGAGAGATAAGTTAAGTTCTGATCTATATCTACAGAAACCAAGTATATTTATTTATACATAACATACCATAAAATAGTGTTTAACTCTCCATTCCGCACGTATAATTTAAACATATTTAGAGTAGAATTGAAACAACGCACTAATTTAGAGTGCACATAGTTGATCCGTTGTGTTCATGAAGGCTTGTTGCCTTTTGTAGTGTGTGTTCGCGTGTTCTATATTCTGCTAGAGCAACAGACAAAAACTCATTTTTCTGCAGATATGAGCGCTCATCTAAACACACGAGATATAAAATGTGAGTTAGTTGTTATGTTACTTATTAGTACTCTTTCTGTATATCATACAAAATTTTTAACCTATCATTATCCCTGAACGTCTTTTATTCTGCTGTCTCATTCACATTTCGTGTTCCACCAGACTGATAAGATTCGTGTTATGAGAACTAGTAGTTCAATGAGCTACAACTGACTGTCGCTTTTTAGATGTTTGTATTGCTAACACTAGCCTTATCAAGATCTTAAGTATTTGATTATTTTGTTATAGCCGTCACATAAGAGTAAATATCCTTTGAAGTAATTGCTTCTGCTTTTTAATCACCATATTTAAAGCTTCATTAAAAACAGATTTTGGCTAAAATAATAATACAAGCCTTAATGTATATATTATACGCAATACGTGTTATGCATGAGTGTTTCATAGTGTAAAATGTTTTAGATGAGAAAATCAATATATTTTACTATCCAAACTTATTAAAGGTCCTGAAGTGGCTCTCTTATGCACATATTGCTCATTGTTGCAGAGTTCTTGTTCCAATAAACCTAAAAAGGAGTCGGAAGCATAGTAAAAATGGAAGTAATAAATCATAATTTGTCAAAAGTAAACATATAATTAGGTGATAGAGTAAACATAAAATAAATAGTTTAAAGCAGCATACTATCCGCTTCATTGATTATAAGCGGGGTGTGAGTTTATTGTCTGTGTACTCAGAACGTCAAACCAAACGGCTTATATACATTTTCTCAGATTTATATATTTTTTTACACATTTTTTAAGCTTATCATACTTATTTCGAGTGCATAATTTCACAATCATTTCAAGAGCTTAGTTACTTTTTTCATGTGTGTAAATGTCTAACAAGCCTAACCCAATACAAGTTTATCAACTATATTATACGATCATCCACTGTATGTTTATAATTTATGTGTGATCTATTGTTGACACTCCGAATACGCGCAAATTGTTGTCAATAATATTGTTCATAACAGGGCAAAAACGCTCATCTAATATATGAGCTAAGATGTTATTATGGCTTGTTACTCTGAGTGTGAAGATATTAGAGGGAGTCGTGCATAGTATTAACTGGTAAAAAATGCGTGTAGTCTTAGTATCGCATACATTAATTTCAGAGTAAGCGAGAGTAGGAGCTTTACGAGTATATAACGATGTGAAATAACGGCTCTGATTATAGATTTGATATAACTATATAAGAAAGTGTGTACCTATATAGCTCTGTGTTAAAATAAAATATCTCAGTTGAGTGCAGAGAACACTAAAGTACAACCAGTGCAATTTAGTGTGTAACTGTCAATTAGCCTCTTTCTGTAGTGTTTTTCTTAAAAGACACACTCCCTTTTTCTTTTTCAAAAAGTTGCTTTGTTCCCTCTACTTCTGCTTTTGTACCCAAAAGATATCACATATCTTTCATTGCATCATTTTCTAAATCATTACATGAAATCCTCTATAAAGATGAGTTTTCCTTTTTTTAACAAACAAACAAAAACAATTACATAAAATTTGCTAAAATTCTATTTTTTTGCCTTTAATCATCAAACAAGAAAGTAATTCGTATTAAAATCATTTTGTAATAACACTCAGAGGACGGCGGAAAGGAGAGAAACTTTAGGGAATTTTTAGCAAACCATCTGTGCTAACAATGTATGATTGTCAGATGAAATATTAATCAAAAAATACATATAAAAACCAAGGTAGTGACAAAACTATTTCTGGGGCCAAAATTTATGACCATATATATTGATATTTTTCGTGATTTATAATAATTTTATTCAACTTAAAGCAATGAGTAATTCTTTTTTAGTGGTTAGTTTTCCTTGTAAAGTGAAATTGGACTAGTATTATCAACATGGTAATTTTGCTGTAATGAACGAAAATCAATATAATTCGAACTCTGTGCTACACTAGTGATATTGAAAATTCTCTAAAGATAAGATAAAGAAATAATATTTACAAGTCGAACTGAGGCACGACTTTTTGGATCACAATAGATGATATTTACTAGGTGGGTGGCAGGATTGAGGAGGAGCTCACTTTTTCTTCTAATTATCCATAAGATGTAAAGTGTGAGCAAAAAATCTGCTCTCGATTATCAATATACTGTGTTGTTTGTGATGACCCAATATGGAAATAGTTTTAAAGATCTCTCGCTGTGTGTTCAGCAGTTAATATCGCGAAACATAATTTATGTAACTGCAAACCTTCAATACTAAGACTATAGTATGGCACTTAGCTTGGAAAAAATCAATATGATAAAAAAATATGGCCTTCAAATTATATAAATAGAGTTGGTGTGATGTTATTCATCCAGTCTTAATATATTAAAATAATAAACGGATATTCGCTACTTGGGATAACATAATCACCTTGTGAAGGTATTCATCTGCAGTACTTGAACTTCAGCTCTTGACTGCTGCTGCCTTATGGGGCAGAGCAATATACTAAAGAGAACGCACAGTATTATGTGCATAGCCGAGATATTGGCTCATTAGTGTGCTTGAGTCGAGATCTTGAATAATAAGTCTGTTCTCTATCCAAAGTTTTCAAAAAAACACAAATCTCATATACAACAAAAATAAATAATACAAAAATACAGAAATAAACTGTTATATTCAGTAGTTTACTTCGAGCCGTGAGTATTTGTGCAGAAGACGTAACCGCCACAAACTTCCTTATTTAGACCGCTTGGGTGCAAGTATAATGACACCCTAATACTTAACAAAATCCCTAAGTCCGGTTCTTGCTCTTGTACCCTTCAGAAAGTAAGAGAACAGACTATAGAAGAAGCAATAAGATATTAGATATGATCTATGACATAAAATTAATTACTTTTCTGAGTTACTCATTCAATTTTGATACATACATACATTTCTGTTCAAGATACATCGAGAATGCTTATTCATGACTTCTTACTACCTAGAGTGAAGTGTCAGCATTTTTAATAGTTATTTCCCAATCTTAACCCAGACATTTGCATTGTCTGATTCAGGTCATGTAATATCAAAGGAAGTCCTGGAAACAAATTGACGAAAAAATGAAGTTCTTTTACATACATTTTACTAAATTTTGTAAGGCTTTGGGCAGCACCTAACAAAGCATACATTAAAGGAATCGATACATGACATCTTTAGGTGTCTTCATAGACGTAAAAAATTCCGCTTTGGTGAACTCCAGAATAATAAACTCAAAATTATAGAAACGTTTATGGCTAAACTTTCCGCTTTTGTTTGGAAATAGTAGAATTACACAAGCGACGTTACATGATGTGCATAGACTATATGTACTTCATTTCTGGGTGAGGTAGGTGGAGTAAATTAGCAGGTGAGTCCTCCTTAGTGCTTCGTCATATGCACAAATATATTAATCATATCCTGAGCGTCAGATATGCATTTATAGGACGTCTTCATGCTCTGAGCGTCAGAAAGCAATCATGTAATCAATTGGTTAATCTGTCTGATACAAGTACCCTGAGTCGGAGTGTAATGACAAATATTGAAACAGAAGAGTAAACTTTAAAATGCTATTATGCACATGTAGCGTCAGGATATGAAATTATAGAGCGTTTCAATGTCTCTCTGAGCGTCAGAAAAGCATGTACAAAGTGGTGATTTCTTTCTTATATCCTGAGAACACGTGTGTATGAGTAAAATTGAACAATATATATAATGCAATATCCTGAGCGTTGTCGAGAATTAATAGCATTATTAGGACCGTACCTCATATGCTCTTGGAGGTCAGAAAGCATGAGAAATGGTGTCTCTCTTCAATACAGCTGAAGACAGGTATAATTACAGAGAATATGAACTATATAATATAAATGCGCACTTATAATCGCTGAGCGTACAAGGAGCAATATGCTAGTATATTGGGCTTCCTTCATGGACCACTCATAGCGTCACAGAAGAGCATTTAGACAATCGGAGTTTTCCTTTCATACCTCGACTAAGTGGGTCGAAGATGGCCTCGGATGGTTCGAGCTGATCGACCTATGTGTATAGGAGTGTTCAGGCACAATGCATAAATATTATTCTTAAGTGTATTATTATATCAATTAAACGATGAGCTGTCTAGGTCTAATTGTAGAGATATGTCCATGAAGCCGGAGGCGCGCATGTTTTTTCGAGTCAAATGCCTGCCTGAGAGATTTGACCGTAAGTTGCTCACCCTGAGGTCAGGCGGCACCTCCCATGAAAGTGA
>JASGCC010000457.1:0-64634 GCA_030067915.1 Hydractinia echinata | reverse complement strand
ATAGAGGTGTTTTATTCAAATAAAATGCTAAACGTGTATAAAATTTAAACTTTATTAATATGGTACATCGCCGCTTATTTAAAAATCAATCAAATCAAACAGAATGAAGTTCTAAATATATATATTACTAGCCGGAAGACCCGGCGTCGGCAAATATGGTGAACACATGTATACACGCCCTGAGCGTCAGGTACGTTTTTCAATGACTTGTATCAACACATTACTTGCCTAAACGGCTGACGAAGGAGGCCCAACACACCCAAATTTCCCCATATTGTAAAAAGGAACAACAAGAAAAATACACTATTTCTACAATTCTCCAATTTGACATGATACAATGCAATAACACAATACTAAATTCACGTATATATTTGACTGGCACTGCCCTACTTTATTGCACCAACACTCACAGCTGATATTACATAATATAGTCACTAAAACATGCGATAAACACTTTGTGGATTAATATGAATAAACCAGCCATTTCTAACGAAACATAAAATAATAATGCCAAATGATTTATTTGTCCGTTAAAGTTCTACTGGCTAAAACTGTAGAACAATAAAGAACTGTTAACGCTAAATAATATCAAGACAAATTAAATGTGTCAACAAATTACACTGAACACACTAGAGAGCCCTCACATTCCATAGCCTAGTGATCTTATTAACACTGGCAATATTAGTACACCAGTTTTCTAAAACATTGCAACTTAAGTGAATATATCTGCAATAACAATCGCTAGACCAACCTTTCTAGTAGTGTGTTACATTGAGCATGGCACTGATATATTTCCGGGTCACAAATTCACCGCTTTGCAGAATAAACCAGGGACCGGGAGCCAAACCGCGAAATGAAAAGTAATGAGCAAATGCATTTCTGGGACAAAGGCGTCCACAAATCTTGGCTAAACAGATCTTACAGGCTCTTACAGACTCTAAATGGAGTTTTTCAACTTGATGTGAATGTAAAGAATATTATTGTCCTATGAACTAAAATCATGCGGTAAGTGGAGGATCCCATTTGTGTTTGGTAGGAAAGATGTACTCTGATACTGACAATGGTCAAAAATGCCAGTAATACTAAAGTAATGCCACATAGCTTTATCGTAGTTAGGAAATTGGCTATCCCCCTAAAACAACAAAATCTCTGATAGATGAGCTGGAGTAATTGGTTGGCAAAGTACAGTATGGTAGGCAAACTTCTCTTCGATAATTTGAGGCTGAAATGTTTCTTAATTTTTCTTATTTGAGCCCGAAAAGTTTCTTTAAAAAAGTCTTTTATTTACAATGCTTTTTTGAGATGGAGGAGGACGACATTGACGAGAACATTTTTGATTTGTTTAAGATGTAATCTATACATTAGTTTGTTATAAACAGATGCATGTTTAAACATCCACTTTATGAAACTCTCTTTATTCTGTCCCCCCTTTTTTTTCTGTTGCATGCAAATAAGTTTCTTAATGTTGGAGATTTTCTCATCCTGCTGAAATTTCTTAAAAGTTTTTTAAAATTTTTACTTTCTGAGCCCAAGGTTTCTTATAGACTGGTTTCTTATAAAAAACAACAACATGTACCACGCATAGTCTATTCATATTTGGCATGGTGTTATGACCATTAATAACGCTGTCATATTGGACTCCAGCGAGATAAACTTTCATGGTATTTATTTGACCATTAACACAAGGGAGGTAGCAAAGAGTTTAAAGTTAATTCCTGAAGTGGAAATAAGCAGAATCTTTTGTATGCACAAAAACCAATACTTTCATAAAATTGTTTGTAAATTTAGCTTCTGTTTATTTCTTGTACTTATATATATACTACAAGCTTTATGTAAATATTTAGACTGAAGATGACATTAGAGTAGGTCAAAACATGTATCATTAAAAGAAATGTGAGATTTTTATTAAATTCGTAGTTTTTAATGTTTATAATGCAATGAAACAACACAAGTCATAGCACAAGAATGGCCTAATCTAACAATTTTGGTAAAAGAATATACATTTCCTTTCTTTTAAAGAACCCCCGTCACTATGGATGTTTTCCAATATAGGATATCGAAATAGAAAATTAGAACCATGTGTAAATTTATTCCTGATATCCCAACACTCGGCGATCTAATTTATATGATTGTAACAATTTAATGTGATGATTGCAAAACAAATTTGTATTTATTATTCTCACAATCGAGTGAACGTTATAAAAGCATGATAAAGTTAACCTACTTGCAACCATGGATGTTGCTAATACAAAATAGAATTACAAGGAGCCTGTCTAGTTTTTTACCACAATCACTTAGCATCCAGGGACCTGCCATAAGGTTTCTGTTCTAAATTGACAAAACGTCATGCACCTAGGCACACAGAGTAGCCTAATCAGACACCAAATTCGCATTCAACATCGATGTTTGTTAATTGTGGCTGAAATGTTTCTTGAAATTTCTAATTATTGTTTAGATTAAGTCATCTTGGGAGCCAACTCCTTTTTAAGAGCTATTCGTCTTAAGAAACCATCATAATGGCAACATCTTGTTTGAAGATACTCAGATTGATATTAAGCTATATTGCTTAAAGTTTCATTTTTGTGAGAAATGTTTCCTTAAAAATTCAGCCTGGTAATGTTTTCTTAATGTTTCTTAAATTTTTCAAAATTTGAACCCAAGTGTCTTAAATAATTTTTATATAAGCAATTAAAATTCTAAATGAGGCTTAAGGATGCTTATGAAAAACATGATCAGGCCCAAAATATGCTTATTGCGTTCATCATCATTAATTACAAATTAAATCTTAACAATACTGGTTAATGCAGATATAAGGAATAAAGAGAAAACTCTCACGAAACAAACATAAAACTTAAGAATGTTTCCTTAGGCTTTACATAATGCTTAATATATTCTTAAATGACTAAATTTAAGCCTATGGATGCTTATAAATGTCATGCTCATATAAATAACATGTATAGGAATTGGAGCTTCGCATATAGGAAATTTTATTTGTAGTACAACGGCTAAAGGAATTCTTAATAAAAACAGCTTATGTATAGTCGTTCTAACCTTAATTCTAGGAATTGCGCATAGGTTGTAAGAAAAAGTAGAAATTCATTCTTTTTTAAGTAAGTACAGGATGATAACAACAATCTGTAAACAGTAAAGCTAGGCAACACAAAGGGGAATGTTTATATGCGTGTGGACCTAGAAATAAAGCAAGATGAGCCGCAACAACGTATAGGTTTGCCTGTTAAATAAGGATCTGAATAGGTAATCCTACCTACATGACTCACAATGTTTGGCCTTTGTAGCCCTTTGTAGACCTTACTACTAATTACTTATATTAAAAATGAAAAAGGATGGTAAAATAAAACCCACAAAATGGAACTTGCTCTAACTTGCATAAAATTCATAATGGCTACTAGAATTGCATAACTTATTTAGATAACTAAGATTCCTATTCCATAATGTCTTACCTGCAACCAGACTGTTCAGAAAGAAGTGTGCTATTAATGCTATGCTAGGTGCCCACTGTTGCAAGAGACATGCCCTTTGCCTTGTATAGTTTAAAAGTGACATTGCCACCAACTCTCCTAACATAAACAGATAGTAAATAGTATGAAAAGAACTGACCTGGCAATGCAATGTCTCTTCTGATGAAATATCCAAAGCTTTTCATCTGATGCCTCCTTGTGCAATATAATCCAATTATAGATAAAAGGATGATGAGGATGATAACTGTAAGCTGTAAGGTACATCTGAAGAACTAGCACAGTGTGGGGTGTTGGGGTTTATATGCAGCCATTAATAATCAAGACCTGGGTAGGGTCCAGTTCCTTTTCAGGCAAGTGAGACTACTATCCTGGCAACCTTTAAGATCAGGTCTATAGGTAGAAACCACCCCCCACTGTGCAAGGCTCTACATTGCATCCTCAATGACTAAGGTAAAGCTAATGTATGCTAACTACAATGCTAAAGAACTGTACTTCTGTCACCACAATTAACATGAGCAAAACTTGCAGTTTAGCTCCATATAATTTACCCATAAAGTTTAGTCAACATCAATCACAGGAAGTTCGATTGTTAAAACCAACTGTATATATATTTCAGAGTCAGAACTTCTTCTATTTCAAGCATTGAATATCCACGAATAATTTTTATGGCTTTGACGCAACCGGAGTTGGCAGGTTTCTGGAAATTAAAAGCTAGATTTGCTAATAAATTATTATAGTTGTACATATGCGTGGCGCATGTGCATATACTTCTAGACGCAAAATCAAACATTACGTCACTGCAGCAATGTATTTATATATAGCAATTGTCACAGAAAAATAATGTGCGTGAAGCTGCCTGAAACATCCCACCGCGTGTTGGCTCACCCGAAACAACCAATTTTTCTCATATAAGCACAATTTCCAGAAAAATATATAAGAACAAATGAGGCTAAAATTCTGAAGTCATTTTCTTACGAATAAGAACAAAATAAGAACATATCAGTGACAGGACTTGCAAAAAATAAGAACAACCAGTCTTTTTAGTCAGATTTTACTGGTTCTATAAACAAATGTGTTATAAATGTCAATAAAAAAATAGAAGTGACAGGACTTGCACCTATGTCTGCACGATAAATAGGCAGCTGCTGGAACACACTTCTTTCTCTTGTATAGTCTATAACACTTTTTATTGAAATTGCAGAGTTAAAGATCGTGAATTTATAGTATATATTATAACCCTATTTTTGCTTATATCCTTTGTCTAAAGTGAATTTGTATTAAATTTACAGGGAAAATTAAAAAAAGAGCTGGAATTAACGTAAAATGCAAAATAAAGAACGTCAAAAAAAAATAAGTTACAGGATTTATTTTTGCGAATTGGGCTCTCAGCAAGGAAATTGCGGGATTTAATTTTGCGAATGTTTATAACATGTAAAAGAAATATATATATATACAATATTTTTTTTGCGAATCAGAGGTTTCAAGATTATGCTAAACAAAGATCAAAGGGTAACATTTGTTTTTTGCACTGTATTTTAATAATTCTAAATCTCACAAATCATCTAGAATTTCAAAATGTTATTAAAGTTAATTAATGTATAAAAAAATGCCATTTTGCAATACTTATTTTTGTGAATGCCAGTTCACAGATATTTTTGCGGGATATATATATTTTTGCGAATAGACAATTCTCAAAATCTTTTTTGCAGGACTTAACTTTGCGAAACGGGGCCAAATTTGCAAAAATTAATCACGCAAAAATTAATCCGGCACGAACTTATCCCGCATTAATTAATACACATAAAGGTAGTCTGTTTCTTCGCATGAAGGTATCGGTACGACTTTATATGAATATATGTCAATCAGAAGGTATCCATATCTACACTCGATTAGTTTAAAGCCTCAACACAATGTTTCCATAGTAGAAAGAAATGGACTGAAAAAGACCTTTCCTCAGCAAGCTCGTAAACATTCAAAAAGTTCTATAAATTTGTACAGGATATCACACACAGGACACAATCACTTTTTATGTGTAGCTAGCTACCAAAACACATTAGGAAGCAAACAAACACAAAAGGAAGCATACAAATTGCAAAACATATCTGGCTAGCTAAGCATTAGAAATTAAAACTTATAATATTAATGCTAACCATATTGAAAGAGAAAGGAGAAAGCTAGCTAGGAGAAGAGAGGAGGAGGCAAAAGACTTCATTTTATGATGGCTTCTGCAAAGTTGCAGTTTGCTTGTTTACGTGATCAACCTCTTCCCCAGGGCTTCGCCCAAGATTGTCAAAAAAGTAAACCGGCCCCGGGGACGAGATTGTCATTAGCTGGGTCTTAAAGGGGAATTAAGCCTCAAACTTAAATAGCATTATTTCGGTTAACATTATGTTCATTTCATAAATTCTGTTTAAAATTTTGAAAAATAAATATTATTTGGGTTGATTTTAATATAAAAGTTTCCCCTTTATGAGCGAACGGTAAGCGCCATTTAAATTTTCTGAAGCCACGGCTGATTCTGGAGACTGTTAATTCGTGACGTATCTTACGCTGAAGAAGCATAAGCTTGCGCTGAGCGCAAGCAGCGAGATATGGAAAATTAAGCTCCTGCTCTGACTCCCCTATTTCTAGAAATATTCAAGTGACTCTAGTGAAACGTCAGTAACAGGATGTTACATGAATAAGCCTGAATACTCCAAAGCAGAACTTGAAAAAGTGACTTATGAATCTAGTGATAGCGAAGAAAAAGACGAATTGAATTCAAGCAGACTTGAAAATTTGCATTGGTGTACCTGTACATGTTGCGTTATTTTCAATTCCTTCACTCTTGTGGAATGCAAGTGTTGCCAAGAATTTCCCAATTTATTGAATGACAAGTTGAATAATAACAAGTGCATCACGATGCACAAGGATTTTGAAATTTTATGTTTGAACCGCACAGTGTTAGAGACAGCCAGCATACGACATCGACGATACCAAAAAATATAACAAACTCTTCACATATACTAATAAGTAAGTTTTTCTTCAAAAAAATATGTTTCTCGTAAATATTTTCAAAGACCATATTTCTCATAGTCACACCAAAATAAAACATTCTTCGTATCTTCTAATCTTCTCACTTTTCGCTTTATAATCTTACAGGTCCACGCGCTATGAAAATACACACCATCGCAGATTATTTAATTAAATTAAAAATAATGTCATTCCTTGAATATCAAGTAAAAAAGGAGAAGAGCCCTTGTGCCTCAAATAACAATTTGTTTCAAAGAAGTTTTGATGAATGAATAATTTCAATATATTTTATCCTGGTTTACACTATAACTTAAACTTTGATTCGTTGTACGGAAATGAGGTACACCAGTTACTGCCAGTACATGGCCTGAGTACATTATTATGAAAGGCTTGGAAAAGGATGTTCGCGTGGTGATTCCAGCTTGTGTTGTGCGAAAAATAAGGGAAGAATTTCCTGATCCAAATGGAAAGTATACTGGTTTCAAAGAATTTGTTGATATATAACGGGACTTAGCATTTTCAAACAAACAATAACAACAACGAAAAAGCGAAATAAAGTACAACGGACCAGAGTTATTTTTTTTGAATCGTCACATTGTGTAAACAACTTTAAAAGAGACGAAGAGATCAAAAAATTAAAATGAGCGTAAAATACGTCATAGATCTCCATCGCAGATATTGTTTTGATTTTAACATGGCGATTACTGTTGTCAACTTTTATGCTAGAAAAGGGATGTAAATTCAAAGAATTTCAATTTTTTTTATATACCATCAAAATATGTAGGGTTTGTAAAAGATAATTCCGAAGAAAAAAAATTTGGGCTTAATTCCCCTTTAAAAATGACGGACCACACAATGGCGGCAAAGTTCAGGGATTTTTAAAGGCAGTGCATTGAAATGCTTCTGCCGCTGGCTGAATATTGCACACCAGTTGTAAAAATGTAGTAAAAAGGGTAGCTTAGATAATGCAGAATGGGTTTTGTTCAAGGCATAAGTGCAAAAAGTAACGAATAGCAATAAATTGTACAAAATGAATGACAAGTTGCCAAAATTGGCACAAAATATGGCAAAGATTGTCAATTTTTACTGCTTTATATTGAAGTTGGGACTTATGTCACGTACGATTTTGTAAGATTGTCATGTTAACTTACCAATTTATGTGTTTTTTTCCCAGTGACTCGACAAAACTTCAGCGGTTTTCGAAACCATGCTATTTTTGGTACCCCTACTTCTGGAGCTCCCTGTGGTCATACGAGAAGGAATCTGAAACCGAGGTTATCATTTTTGAAAAGAGGAGGCTTTGCTGACCAAAATATGAACGAGTTATATTTTTTCGTCGTAAAATGGTCGAGTTAATTAAACATAAAGTTCCCAATTTTTCAAAAGCTGAAAAAACGTGTAATTTATAGACCCGGCCTTAACATCGCCGAGTTTTTCAGGTTATTGCTAATGGCGGAAATCTTTAAGCCGCAGGGCTTCTTGTTGTTTATTAAAAACCAATACGCGTGCCGTATTTCAAATTTTGAATAATTATGCACGGGAAAGGACAAACTTTAACATTATAAATTATAATTATAATATAAAAACAAAAAAAAGATCACATAAGAGACGAAGCCTAGTACAAAAAGAAATTTCAAACAAAGATGTTTCTCCTTCTCTATTTCTACCCTCCTAGGTGCCATAGAGTATCCAAGTGGATTTAAGAAGCGGACATTTGTAACCCCGTAAAGTTTCTATTTTAATCTTGTTTGTTAAAAATATACACAAAAATTGCCATGTTTATTTTATTTTTTATTTCTTCGCACCTGTGGGATGCTTTGCTATCAAATCAACACCTCATTGCTTAACCAAGCATTTTCGATTTGTTGTGTGTTTATGTCTTTTATTTCTACTTTCGGAATACTTACAAAGCATGAGCAATTATGTTTACAGCAATTTCGCGATAATGCGGAACTCTTATTTTTGAAAGGTAACAAAGCGTGAAATGCCTTCGCAGAAAAAAGAAAAGCGAGTTTTCAAGTTCCTATTTCTTCCAGAGATACACCTTGACATGACAACAGCAGTATGAAAACGATAATTATATTCGCTTTTGTTGCGTTTTTGTTGCATCACGATGCGAGTAAGTATGCGACAGCAAGCATAATAAATAAAATGGAAAAGGTAATTGGAGCAGGGGATTCCATCTTTGGTGGCTATCACAGAGCAAAGCCGCAACTGAAGCTTATGGAAAGTTGATTCGAGGAGAAAATGATGCTGCTAAAACTGCTTTAAAACAAGCCTTAACTACGTTGCTTGTTTTGGATATGGGCTCTCTTATCCCCGTCTCAACTCAAGATATTGTGGAACGTTTTGTGAAGAATAGAGCCTTTTCCGCCACAAAAATAGCTGTTCGAAATTACAATGCACAATTGTTAAGCAAAGCGCAAGAGGCTGCAAGGTACAGAAATCAACCACAGCCTAGAACTTACAAAAAAATGATTGCTCTAGAATCATCTTTGGAAGATATGAAAAGCCAAAAACTCAGCGCGTTCACAAAAGAAATCAAAGCCATCAAAACAACCGACCCTCAATTGTATAAAAAAACTTGGAAAGGCGAAAAAATGGTTAAAAATTGGGGGAAAGGTTGGAAAAGCGCTTGGGCCTTTACTCGATGTAATATCAATTGGAGTAAATGTTTGGGCGTTAACCACATCCGAGCCCGGATCTGCTGATTACACGTCCGCTGCAATTAGCATTGCTGCTGTGTTATTGGAGTTGTGGTTTTTTTGCAGCCTTAGCGCTTGCGGCTCCAGTTATTGGGACAGTGGCAGCCATTACCGGCGCAATCCTTGGCATCGTAGCAACTTTAATACCTTATTTCCAAAGTTCACCTCCAAGGTATACTGTAGCAATGGCGTTAGAGGATAAGTTAAAGATGTTGTGACTTACAGAACAAGGGCATTAGAAATGTCGCAAAGTGCTGTTAGTTTTCTTAAGAAAACAGAATCTCATGACTGGGATTACTGTTATGTAATGGCTCAAACCAATATCGTTCGATGGAAAGTGACGGCTGATGGTCGATCACATGATCTCGTTCAACAAACAACTGGAAGTTTTTCCGATAGAGTTCTGCCAAAAGAATTAAATAACGTTGAATTTGGTGACTTTAATCCAATGTTTCGTGGTGCAAATGCACTTAGAAACCCATACACTGATAACAAAAACAATGCGTTTCTGCATTGTCTACCGTATAAGGGAAAGGCAAATGTCAATGGCGTTTTACAGTATGCTACAAGAGATCTACCTGATGGAGCACATACTTGTAAGGAAAGACAAAGCCATAGGGGAAGAAGAAACTTAGAGAAAAATTGGATTTGATTTTGTTGGTTTTGAAAAACGATAGAACACAAGAACACAATAAGGGATTGATAGTACTTTGTCTTACTAACTATGTCAACGCTGTTAGTGAAAGCTTTCGTGGTCTGGATGTAAGAACGGAAACTTCCAAGACACCACTATCTCATCAAAACGGAGACGACGTGGTTCTGTTGGACGACATGCGCAAATTAAGATCGGGTAAAAAGATTAAAGTTTCAACTGGAGGTGGAAATGACGTGCTTGCTGTTACACATTTTTTATATCCTGAAGAGAAAAAAAGAAGATACGAAAATCGAGGAGACCGCACAGTATCTTTGCTTCAGGCAGACCTTGGCTCTGGTTACGACGTTCTGTCATTTGCAGGAATGTCACACAGTATTGGACACCTAGGACGGAAGATTGATAAAAGGGACGAAAGCGGAAGAATTTTTTTTAACGGAATATTTTATCAAGTAAGTGATGGGAAGCTAGGATATCGATATTTTTATCGATACATACGAAAAGTGGTTACCATGCGATTTCAATTTAAGTTAGTCACTTGGCCCGATTGGACACATATGAAACAAAACATAGGAAACGTGGTCGGTGTTAAATTGTTTGATTCCAGTCCTTTCGATGATTTAATCAACTTGGATCTAGGAGAGAATTATCAAAAAGACAGTAAAAATGTTGAAGATTTTGCAGTCATTAATCAACGAGGATCTAACCGATACACATTAACCATCAGGGAATATGATAACGATGGTTACATCAGAAAGTATGTGATCCTCGATAGAAGTAATTACAAACCGCAAGTGGAACTGACCCTTCCATCTGAGTACCGAAATAACTTAGTTCTGAAGAATGATAAGATTCTAATGCTCTATGGAGATGACGAAGACGGAGCACGCAAACAAATTTTTATCATGAAAATGTTGGATCTGAAAACCACATTTAATTTAAAAGTGAATGGCAGAAATGTCCCTTTAAACAGCCTACCAGTGTCTTACACGGATGGAAGATTATTTAAAGTAAACATGAATATGGCAAGTACATCAGGTACTGCACAAAACGATGAAGTCAAACTCGTGTGTGGCGCCAAAAGTGATTTGGGCAATAATCAGGATATATCTATTGATCTTGGAGAAGGGTCCAAAGACACAGTTGTTATTAGTACCAAATATTTCATTGAAGCTTGCGATATTGGAGAAGAAAATAACTTTGAAGATGGCTCAGAAAATGATGTGGATTACGACGTCTCAATGAGGCTTGATGCCACGTCGTCAAACCCTGCAATCGTATTGAAAAGTAATAACAAGGAAAAGCGTATCTCTTTAACTAATGTTGAACGAATTACAAACGACATGGGAAGCACTGTGGTGGATTTGACGCAGAGGGGAATTGGAAATATTGATCTATTCGAAAAATACCAACAATCCATGCAATTTGACTCCATTGCTGTAACAGGTATTACTTATGTGTTCCAATTGAAGGTAAACCTAAAATAAGTAAAAATAAGTAAATATACAGTTATTTCACAATTCAGTTGTGTATTTTAATGCTCTTCACAACATGTTGATTTCCATATTTATGCACGTTTCCAATTCCTTTGTAAAAAGTTACCGTCAAAGTAGATGTCCTACTGCACTACCGCCACTAACATTTTCAGCGCCAAGCTAGAATTTTTTGAGAAGGTGATTGTGCAGTGATATTGACTAAACTTTCATTATATAATGTTGATATTCTTTTAGACAATGCTCCTTTCTTTGGTGGTAGATCAAATTTGGTTTTAAAAACCAATGAGTTGCATGTGGAGGATTCGCTAGCGTTTAAAATTGTTTTCAAGCCGGAGATTCGTGATTCAATCTTGGTGGTGATCGGTGACATTGCGAAATACATAGCATTGGTGATATTGCAAGATGGTACTTTGCGTGTTGGGTAAGCATCCCTCATTTTTGACTTGCCAATCTAAAATGTTTGTTCGTTTTATCAATGCTTTGAACAATCTAAATCTTGAATGTTTTCAAAAGTTGGTGTATTATTTTAATAATTGTTTTGCTAATATTTCCTAGCTATTTCTTATGTGTTGCTTAAGTTTAAATCATGAATGGAAGGTTACATTTCATAGATCAATCCGAAAATTATTTTAAAATCAGAGCGTCTCCAAGTTTCAATTATATTCTATTGATAGCACTGAAAGCAACAAACTAAAAGCTGGACATGTCTTAATGGATGGTTGGAACACAGCATCATTTAAACTCAAAGCTGGTAAAATCACTGTCAAATTAAATGGTAACAGTTATGAAATGAACAAGCCTGGTGAAATACCAGCTTTTGTTGATTTAACGGTTGGTTATATCAGTAACTTTAACAGGTGTGTGTTTCTGTTGCGCATGTGCACAAGTGAATTAACATGGTTAAGCTAAAAAAAATGCAGCGAAGATTCAATTCTATTGTATTGCAACTTTGACTTTTAAAAAGATTGTTACTTTTGTTGTCGATTTCTTAGTTTCTGCTTTCCTTAATCTCCTTATCAATATCAATCCAAAATAATAATTGTCGAACATGCTGAACATTTCATCTATCCTGAAGTTGTTAAAACAAATATGTTATCATTTTAGCTTCACAAATTATGGAGCAAACATTGGCGTTAACAACGGATTTAGAGGTGAAGTGTTGGAGTTGACGTTCAACAAGAAGAAGATGGGTTTTGCATTTTGGAAGCATCGATTACAAATCCAGCGCAAAAAATGCGGGAGTATGGCAAAGTGAATAAAAATGTCGTCCCCTGAAAGTGAGTTTAAGAAAATATTGGTTTTAGTGGAAGAACGATACTAATTCTGTCGTCATTGCAAATTTGTTACGAAACAGAAGATCTGTGGGAAATATTTGTATTATTACAAATTATGCTAAAATTTTACGTTGAATATTCTTTGCTTTATAATTTCGCATTATTTTTGTTGTTGTACACTGTCCCATGTTGCCATGAACCTCTAAATTTTAGTTATTAGGGTTTATAAAAGAATCTATGTATATTGTCCATTACACCGTTTTAACATATATCCCCCTTTATGAAAGCGCGTTAACAAAAAGCTTGAGTGCCATAAAGAGGGACGGTAATTAAGCTGGCGAAGAGATTTAGACATTTAACTTTTGAAAACAATGTATAAAAATCACATTAGTACAATCTGTACAATGAAAAAAAAAATAAAAAAAAATCACATTACTCCTATCTCAAAATTGTGTTCTTGTTAGGTGGTTTAACAATCGTAAGCAAATGAAATAAAGCGAGGAGTTATGCGAAGTTGGTTGCTATTACCACCCTTTACATTGCATTTGCGTTTTTATGGCCCATGGTACATAAAAACATTAAGTGACAATTATACGGTCTTCGATGACAACCTCTCCCCCCCCCCCTAACATATTGATACAGGGTTCGATTCAGCGAGTTGGCAGATAACTTGGTCCGTGCGCGTGCATGAGATGTGAACAAAACGGGTCCTGGTGATGTCTACTAGCTCCTTAAGCTGAAACTACTCTGGCGGGAAAAACTGGCGGGATTTCTTCAAGTTTATTCGTCATTCATGAGAGTTTATTTCCGCGTAAGTAATTCTTTTTCTTCTAAGATTGTGGCCAGACAGACTTTTGAGTGTATTATAAACTTGTTATAGTTATTTAAAGGAAGATGCATATTTGAGGAACCTAAACCGAAAATCGAATCGAATAATATGACTGCGACATGAAATCATAGCCATCTGAAATCTCCGCGGCTGGTACACCTACGACTATTCCACTCTAAAATAAGAGAATACAAGTGTTGGATATTTTCAGTTTACATTTTAAATTTAATAATTTGTTTTGACCGCTTCACTTAATTGCAAGAGAAATTATTTCATAGTAAAAGCGATAATTTATTCTGTAGTGCTAAATCTGGCGTGCGACATCGAGCCTCGTCTAATACTAACATATTACCATTGTTGTCAGGTAATTTAAAATTTTCTGTTTACGCTTTCTTGCCAGCCCACAAAATTGCATTACAGTTGTAGTTGTAAATACATAAATACAACCGTAAAGTGCTTATTTAATATACAACATACTCCATCAGTAAAAATCTCACCAAACCAAATGCACATCATTTATCAAGACAAGTGAGATTATGACATTTTTTTTTACAAATTGTAAAGACATAAACTGTCTAAGTGCTTATTTAATATACAACATACTCCATCAGTAAAAATCTCACCAAACCAAATGCACATCATTTATCAAGACAAGTGAGATTATGACATTTTTTTTTACAAATTGTAAAGACATAAACTGTCTAAGTGCTTATTTAATATACAACATACTCCATCAGTAAAAATCTCACCAAACCAAATGCACATCATTTATCAAGACAAGTGAGATTATGACATTTTTTTTTACAAATTGTAAAGACATAAACTGTCTAAGTGCTTATTTAATATACAACATACTCCATCAGTAAAAATCTCACCAAACCAAATGCACATCATTTATCAAGACAAGTGAGATTATGACATTTTTTTTTACAAATTGTAAAGACATAAACTGTCTAAGTGCTTATTTAATATACAACATACTCCATCAGTAAAAATCTCACCAAACCAAATGCACATCATTTATCAAGACAAGTGAGATTATGACATTTTTTTTTACAAATTGTAAAGACATAAACTGTCTAAGTGCTTATTTAATATACAACATACTCCATCAGTAAAAATCTCACCAAACCAAATGCACATCATTTATCAAGACAAGTGAGATTATGACATTTTTTTTTACAAAGTGTAAAGACATAAACTGTCTAACCAGCTAGAACTTTAGGAAAAAAATATGTGAATAAACTTACTGATTTTCACAAAACACAAAAATTATAAGCAGCATAAACAGGACGGTACCAGGATCATGTTCGTATCACCGTCCCGATGTCAGAAAAGATACAAGATGCCTTGGGGACGAGGTTGACAGAGAGAGACAGTTTTCGTGTTATTATCTCTATAATAATAGACGTCGTGTGTCTGTCTGTCTGTCGGAAATACGAAATGCGATATATAAAGGACGGGCAACCCTGTGGATTATTCCACGGATTGATGACTAGTATTGATTACTTATCACGTCATTAAACAGTGTTGCGTTGCAAAATTATATAGTGGCTGTTCTAGTATAGCTATATATTTTAACCAGTAGAAATATGATCAAAAAAGCGCAGTACCAAATAATTTTTTCCAAAAATGCTATATTTATTGCTCTGCAACTTTAAATCATGCCGGTATCCAAACACTGTCACAATGAACTCTCCTCAGCTCGGTCCAAGCTCGAACATCTCCCTACCTCCAACAAACGTCCCCTCCTTGCAGGTTGAGAAATTTTACAGTAGTTTCGAAGGCTCTATAACGTTTCGGGAAATTTTATTGCCTTTGACCTGAACCGTTACCCAGTTACCATTAGTAAATACCTGTTTCTCATACTGCTTTAAATGTCCTCTCAAACGTTTATACTGGTAGATAAATAAAAATGACTGCATAACTTGATAAACTTTAGGACGTGAAAGATTTACAAAACTATTATTCAGTCTCTTATTAAGTTTCTCTTTTAAGTTTATGCTCTAAAAAAATGTATATTTCAGCTTGGACACAACAAAGTATTAATTTCGTGATCCATTTTTTCGATCTATGCATGTCTTTCTATGTTCAGACAGGCTTCGTATCCTTAATAAGCCAACAATTTAATTAAAAATGTAAATCAGAAAATTTTTTTCGAAAAACAAGATAAAATTTATTTGGAAAAGGTGATGTTTTATGGAAAATAAATAATAAAATTTATTTACAACTAACTTACATAAATACAATAAGGTATATTTTTTAAGCTTGACTTACAAAAAGTTTATATGTTGGCTGCTGACACTCTATACAAGTCGAGTCAATTAAGCCGTGCGACAAAACTTGTTAAAAGCCGGCGACTAAAAACGTTCTGCCGTATCGAGCCGAATCTAAAACTAATATTCCACAAGAATTTTGCTCCACCCTGCACAGATCATAAAGTAGAACAGGATATATTATAAATAAAAAAAAGGAAAATTGTTAAATTCGTTGGACGTTGAATGTTAAAATTTATATTCTCTTGTTAAGCTTTTCAAAGCATATCGATAACGGTATGTAAATTGTTTTATCCCGCAAGTCTGCGTCAAAAAGTAGAATAAGGAAACTTAATTCCATTTCAAATTACAGTAAATTGATGCTAATTATCGTATAATCTACACTTTCAGAAAATAACGTTATTTACCAGCCACAAGAAAGTTATTCAAGCCAAATTTCTCACCGAGCACCATTAGTGAATCGCTGGTTTCATTAATTTCTGGTTCAAGTTAATAATCCATTAGTATATTATTTTCCATATTGGCCGTGACGACATATTTTACATAATATGCTTGTATTACTGGGACGGCTATCACCAAGATAACAAGGAACAACGCCATTTCTACAAGTAGAAGAAAAAAACAGAATTCAAATTAATGTGTCTTTAATATTTGCACAAAACTAGGTAAGCTAGGACCTTGGTTAAAGTATGTGTAAGCCAAACCGTAAATTTTAAATTTCGTTTCCACAAGTAACTAAGTAGGCTGTTTCAGTATTAGATTCACGTATTTTGAAGTTCGCAGTTGACTTAGGATACGTCGCCCAGACTCTTAAACTTTGCTAAATGCTGTTGTTCAATATTACAATATATTTTCTAGATTATTCCGTACTGCAGGTTTTCCATAAAATTTAACTAGTAGATTTTAAACACTGTCCACCTGAGCTATACATGTGCAAAATCAGAAATACTCGCAACCTCCTAGCTATTGAGTATTGAAAATATTATTTTCCGCCATATCTGACAAAAAAGCTGAAAACTGCCTTTGTCTAATTTTTCCCAATATGGTCATCACCTAGATTTTTTGTGATCCACAAATTGTTGCCTGAGAACATTTTTAATTATCGAGAATACGAGTAACATTCAAAGTTAAATCTTTTAACCATTGAAAAGCAAATTTATCTCCATTTATTTATCTTTATCTGAGAAGTTTTTTTTATTTTAATACTGTGATTACGAGGCGGTCTCTGTAATTTATGTCTTTTTTATGAATCTCCTTTCAAGAAGATCGAGACATGATGTTGTTTCTGTCAATGTGAAATAAGGAAACTTAAAAGCATGTTTATATTTATATAGTGAATTTGAAATTTTGATTTTATAGAGAATTTACACCAAAAGTTGCGAAAACGCTGACAAAAACAAGTTTTTTTGGTTAAGAACTGACTTTAAAATACAATTCAATTCGCAAATCATGGAAAAAGATATACAGATATGAAAAGACCATCATTTGACACATACCGTCTTCTTCATATAACTTTTAATAGAAACCTTTCCTGTTAGTAAGTATATGCAGCTCCAATCGTATTAATTAACTCACTTCAACTCTCCTTTCCAACTATCAACTTCTTTCTTGTTTGCACTGGTCGATTAGTAACAATTTTTGAAAAAAAAAACCATTAATTATCTTTTACGGTTAATTAATTCACTTAGGACCACAATTCAATTAAGAAAAACGTGAGTTAAAAATGGCATTGTTCATGCAATATAAGTGCATTTCTTAGAAAACCTGCATGGAATAAGACACGTCGTGAATTTTAGCTGTATGATGGAGTGCTATGATTTGGATTACAACACCTACGATGAAGATATAATTTATATTTATACTAGTTGTTAGCGTGTGGAAAATCCACCGAAGTTTGCTCGTCACAGGAAAGTCGATAAAGCTACATCGCACCTGTTACTTTGTAGCTTCCAAATTTCGTGCGTTGTTAACACCGTTAATTTTTGACAATATATATTTGATGAATTTGTGATAAAAATATAGGTATTTTAAAAAATGAATATTTCAGTTTCTTAGTTTATAATAAACGCCCAGTCTTTAATAAAGAGCTGTTATCACGAAAGATACAGTGGTGGACAATCTTTTGAAGACACAAATTGAAAATTGCACCCTTAATATTTGTGAAAAACATTTTTCTGAGAAACAAATTGTTCAAAGTAAGTTAAGCTTACTAGGAACCAATTCTAGATGACGAAGGAATAAGCATAAAAGTTCTCTTCTTCTTTTTCTATAGATGAAAAGAGGAAAAGAATGGTACCTGGTTCGATAATGTTGTAAGGTGTTGGACAGACAAGAGCACTTATATGTGTTGTTGAATATATTATATATATATATAGCTCCTCACTAGTTACATGCCTCTTGCCCACTGATACAAGCTAGAACACCCACTGACCATACCTGGACTCTCCATCCTACAGCTAAAGGAGAGTCTTGACTAGAGCCCAGGTGGTCAGGGGAAAGTAAAGAACAGAACACCAAAACAAACATGGCTGACTCACTGAAAAAAATACATGTCAAGAATCAAGTGAAACGCACACAACATTATAGTGTTTCGGGTGTGATATATTTTTTCAAAAAATAACTTTACTGCAACTTTAGCGTAAATAAAAACACAGTTTACAACCCGTTATTACCCAGTCATAGCAAAAACAATCAGTCAATTTTATTTTATTTTGTGGAATAAATTTCCGTGAGAGATAGAGAAATGTATGTTCTAGCGCAGTCGCACATCACGCGCACGCACATCAACAAATCCAGTACCATGCGGTGTTTAGCCATACCTAATATAGATATACCCCTAATAGACGGTGCTGATTAGGGGTATATCCATATAGAGTGATGACGTCATCAAAGTATACAGAATAGGAGGTCCAAAATTTTTCTAGCGCAATTCCTAATAATCAACGCGCATATCAAAGGGTAAGTCCCTATCATACAAAAAAGAGGGAATTCCCTTATAGAATGCTAATAATCATCAAAAATCAACGCATGCGCAATAAAGTTGTGTTATTCGAGCAGAATGAAATCGTCTGACAAAATAAAAAACTATATACAATAAAGAGAGAGAATGAATACACATACAGTCAAAGAATTACGTGATATTGCAAAAGGTCGTGGTTTAACAAGGTATTATAGACTACGCAAACAGAATCTAATTAAATATATAGAACGTGATGTTGCAGGCCAGGAAAGATGGATCAAGGCTGTTCAAAAGGACCCCCTGGTGCTCGGGGATGTGCCGGATCGGTTAAAGACGCAGGACATGTGTAACAAGGCCGTTGAAGAGAATCCCCTTATGCTCAGACATGTACCAGATCAATTCAAGACGCGAGACATGTGTAACAAGGCCATTGAACAAAATCCACGCATGCTCATGTATATACCGGATCGGTTAAAGACGCAAGACATGTGTAACAGGGTAGTTGAAAAGTATCCCCATGCGCTAATCTGGGTACCGGATCAATTCATAACGCAGGACATATGCAATAAGGCTGTTGGAGAGGAGCCATTTTTTCTCACCCATATCCCCAGCAGGTTCAAAACACAAGACATGTGCAGCAAAGCCGTTGAGGAGGAGCCCTGGCTGCTGGTGCACGTGCCGGATCGGTTAAAGACGCAGGACATGTGTAACAAATTTATTGAGGAGGATCCCAACATACTAATGTATGTGCCGGGCCGGTTCAAGACGCAAGACATGTGTAGCAAAGCTGTTGAATATAATTTCGAGATGCTCGAGTATGTGCCGGATTGGTTTGTCACCCAGAACATGTTGAAAAATAGAAAAATTGGACCCAAGTGGCGTGGGGAATATCGCCAGAGGAAAGCTGAAAAGGCTAGAATTAGGGACGAGCTAGCACCGGTAGCCTGGAATCGTCGTCATCATGACCTTTATGGCTGGCATCGGTCTCTCCCTACCACTAATGGCCCTAACCCTGGTACAAAAAGCAGAGAAGAAGGAGAAGGAACGAAGAATTCAAGACTTATGGGATCAATACAATGCCCTGGAATCATAATATAAATGGAACAATGTAGGCACTGTGAACGTATGCTTGATGAATATGACAGATGTACCTGTGGACGGAGACTTATGATAAAAGATAAAATGCTGTGTTGGTACTGCTACCAAGAGCACATCACCTATAACGGGGGTGGTTGCGTATGTACGATGACATGCAATTCTCTGACATCGTTTAAATTACAATAAAACAAGATGCTGAAATTTGAAAATGAAATTGTAAACCCTAAGCTATTCTACTCATTTGCCGCTACTTTTACAGACATCAATGATATCAACGTGGACTGCCTGACAGTGTCAGATCCAGTACCAGCCAACGGGGGAAAGGATCAGCGGTACATTATAGGGTACCATACAATAGACCTCGTGGTAGCGCTTAGGGTAAAGACGCCTGGGGTCTGGTCCAATGGGGTGAGTCAATACAATACCAATGCCGTGCCGGCGATGAGTATTGATTTTGAGGAGTACCCCGATTGGATTAAAAAAAATCGGCAAATTTGGAACAAGATTGAGGAGCTTATATCTCAAAAATTGACGACGGAGCCGGTCAAAAAGGACCGTTACGTGAATGTCAAGCTCAAATACTACAAGGATGTAATCAAAACAAACTTCCATGGCCAATCAGTACCCCATAATAAGCCCTGCAAACTTAATGGTGTGCTGGCGATATCATCCGTATACGCTCAAGGTAGCAACTACTACCCACAGGTCCATGTTGTTGAATGTAAATATACAAAACTGAATAAATGGCTGCTAGGGGAGGGCTGAAAAACCATATATTTTATATGCCATATGATGCATATAAAATATATAAAAACTAAGGCTTATACTCCGGTGGGGAATCTAAATACCGCTTGCATACTGCACAGACTGAACTTTTTTTAAAAATTCGTCCCTACCCTCTTGTCTCCCCCTCGCAACAAGCTGAGCCCGCTCCTGTTCATTGAGGGCGTTCACAATACGGTTAAAACGTTGCCTCATTTGTTCCTTAAGTATCATATACTTTTGCTTCTCCTGCATAATCAAACCAAACTCGTACTTATCAATCTCCCCATTTTCGACGGCCCTTGAAATAAGATCGACTATAGAGTTCAATTTAGCCTCGGCGATCAGCCTTATATTTTCATGTTTCTTAGACTTAATACCCATTTTTTTCCTGGCTGTCCTAAGACCCGCCTGTCCTACCCCTACAGCCACGGTCAGGCCTCCCATTGCCACTGCTAGTGGTACACCCATTACTGAGAGCAGGGTTCCGATTCCTATACCAGATGTAATTACACTAATACCAAGTAGCCCATGATCGCAATACCTAATCCAGGTCCCATGCATCTTAAACTTTTTTGCGAGTTTGTCCCGCTCCTTAATCTCATTTCGCAGATACTTCTCAATTTCACCAATCTCATCAAGTCTATACTTTTGGCTTTCCTCGGGTATATCGGCATTTTGTGCAGGTGCACTCGGCAAACTAGAGTATAGTTTGCTGATATCACTCATCTTTATTCTATCAATAGCTGCATGGTTATCCCGGTGAACGAAACGTTTTTGTCATGATGGAATTCATCTGTTAGCATGAACTCTAGGCGATCCGTACTACCCTTTAAAGGAAGGTAAACGGGACTATCAAAACTCCAAGTCAGCATATCCCCCCAAGCGTTTTCCTTGGTGGGTAACAAAGCAAGAATTTTAGATTTTTTGCCATCCAGCAGGGCATCATATTCATCCAGCTGAGGGCAAACGAGTCGTAGCCAAATGTAGATGTCAGTCTTCTAGAAGGAATCATAGTCCCCCTTCTGATAGTACTTTTTACTGGGGTCGTAGGATAGACCCAGGAGCTCTTGAAGCTGTCGATGAATCGGCGACACGGAGCCTACAGAGTCCATTTTTTAGGACAAAAAGTTTTATCCTGTCCTGTGCCTGACTGTTCACGATAGCCGCCAAATCATCGATCCTGTATAGGCCGTTCATAATCTCAATCCTAATCTCTCTTTGGTCGGGCCCCATTTTACGGATGAAAAATTCATTATCACTGTAAAGATTCAACCACACGGGTCGAATACTGATTGCCTTTAAGGCAATCCTACTATCTTGCCCTAGGTAGTCCTCAAATATCGTGGGTTTCGCAATATCAGTAATGTATAGTTGCTTCATCCCTTTCTTCTTACAAGAAAGGGATGAATATCTACTCATACAACCCCGGGGCAAAGTACAGATCAAACAGGGGAGAATGGCCACTTGATGTAATCAACCTGGAGCATCAGGATCTGTATGTATCAACGGAGTCTTATATTTCTGTGGTATTTCCTGAATTCACTAAATACCCAATCAAGGTTACAACAACCTACCTGAACGACCCTGTGATTTAGGGCTGGACAAGAGGACAAGCCCTGGACTACTGGAATATTCAGGTGAACTTTGCAACTCATTGTGCAAGCACTGCATTGGGCATATCTGCTAAGCATATGACGGGCTCTGTACCCCTTGTAAACTCCATATTTAAATTTCATATGTATTACCACATGCGTCGTATTCTAGCAAGAATGAAAGTATCCATGTCTTTTAATGACGGTTTTTCTCAGTACAAAAATCCCTACTCCACATCTGGGTATGCACAAATATGTCGCGAATATGGTGCAGATCCTAACGGTCTATACAAGACAAAATCAGTATCGGCCTCGTTGACAAACGGGAGATGGTGGCCCCAGGTTGATGAGGACTGGGCAAAGATCATTACCCCCACAAGTCAGGGCTTGACGTCTGAAGGCCTGACCAAACTAAGCGAGACTATTCGCGTCTATGTTGTCTTGTTGCTTGGGTCTCAGGCAGGGGCCAAGGCATCCTTACTCGGGTCTGGTGCTGATAATTACACGGCAAGGCAAATATTGATTCAGAAATTTGAAGCCATGGTACAACGTCAGGAAAATGTAGGACATGACATCACAGAATTCCAA
Organism: Hydractinia echinata; assembly: GCA_030067915.1. Taxonomy (NCBI): domain Eukaryota; kingdom Metazoa; phylum Cnidaria; class Hydrozoa; order Anthoathecata; family Hydractiniidae; genus Hydractinia; species Hydractinia echinata. Next base: position 41,909 of record JASGCC010000457.1, on the reverse strand, counting down.
AAAGGTGTTGCAATATGCCAGAACTCCGGTAAACTTCGCCGTCATGCCCAGCGTGTACATGCTGCCATCCGACATGAACCTGCGCATAGGCAGGATTGTAGGCTACAACAACAATATCCTGATAGCGCCCGCCGATGTCAATGTGGGGGTACAAGTTGATGTGAACAACAAACCTATTGTTAGGCATGCGGCTGCCGCACCCTCAAGCATACTATCAAAATACCTATACATACCATACAACCTATACATACTACAAAGCATGGTACACCACTTAAGCATACGGGCATACCATCAGGCATGTGGTGGCAGATATCAAACTTCCCCCAAAACATGTTACGCCTCCTTTACATGCCACTGAACAACCCCCGCAAAATCAGCATGAGGATACCAAGGCAGCCTTGATTACCTCAGGGGTGGGGATCATTATTGCCTACATTTGGCTGAAAAAATAGTTCATATTTAAACCTTTCCAACATAGAGCACGACAAACCCAGCAGCGGCCATATACAGATGCTTTGCAACAGATTCCACGACTGTTGCCGCCACCCTCAGAAGGAAGGAGATAACCGTACCGATAATGCCAGGCAATGCGGCACCTGTCTTACCCGCTAAGTACTTTAAAAATTTCCCTAGTCGCTGCAGCTGCTTCTCCACAAAACCCTTTCCTGCACCACCGGCAGCACTTCCTCCTGCGGCAGAACCTCCTATAACGGAGAGCACGATGGTTGAAACAAGTAACCCAATGGCGGATATTATAGAGGCTATCGTCAATCCCTGTTCCCTGAAAAGGGTTTTAAGCTTCTCAAGCAATGGCATATCATCTGCGGCGACCTTCATCAACTCGGCCCTGATATTTTTCAGATGCTTAAAAATTTCAGAGGAAAGTAGACCATGCCCATTAAGTACAACCTTCCTTTCCCTTTTTAATCTATCAATATCCTTCTCAAGATCGGCGATAGCCCTAGCCCTATCCCCTTGACTCCCGGCTTTCTGTTTTTTTGATTTCTTTCACCCTGGCCTCCTTTGTATTGATCTCGCTACCATATTTAATAATATCACCCTTCAATTTTTTAATGTTATCCTGTAGGGTTTCAATTTCTAGCTTTATTTTCTTAATATCAGGGACCTCGGTGGCATCGCCGTCGATGCCTGCAAATGAGGTATCGACAAAACCCTGCATATCATATGCAAAATTTTGAATGATTTCCACTGTTTCCTCAACTGTTTCCATCTCAAAAATCTCACCCGGGTCCTCCTCGGCATTATTTATAAGGACATCAACTTCATTCATAAGGTTCCGGGCCATTGCCTTACTATCCTTGTTAGGTGTTCCGGTGGTATAGTCGGTAAAACCCAAGTCGCACACGAGGTCTACTTTCAAATTTGTTAAGATAGCCCCGGAGGACCTTAATTCAAAACCATTCTCCTTATAGATTGATTCGCTAATATCTATGCCTTTGAAATATAAACGCCTACCACGAAGTGTGAAATCACTAATTATCATCGGGATTTTTAATTCCCCGGATCTCGGATTACTCTTAAGTGTCGCGTATAGATCTTTGACCTTATCTTTTAAAAAAGTCTTGTTGGCCTCATCCGCGATGTCCCCCTCAAAATGATGTTGTATTCTTGGACTCGACCCCGATGTTCCCGGGAGCTGATATGGGAGCCGTTGCGTACTATCATCATCATGCCCATCATCCCCACCAGCCTTCCCAATATCATCTTCATGTGTAAATACAGGATTATCACCCATTTATTAGAATATTTACCTATATAATAAACCATGAATTCATTTGGAAAAATACTGGATCCATATATGGAAACCAAGCAGCTTTTAGGTTTTAAGGGGCACCGTCAACGCGTCCAAATCTCGCATACCCCCTCAACAATAAACCAGAATGAAGATCTATACGTGGAGGTCCCTAATATGGGACAGAATGATGTCATTTTCCCAGGTAGTCTCAAGCTCTTATTTGACCTGACATTGACAGGAACCAACACAAAGCGTACCATTGTCAGCAATATAGGGAAAAGTCTGATTAAGAATCTACGCATCACGTTAAATGGTAAGGAGGTTCAGAACATATCAAATTACAATATCCTAGCAGTGTACCGGGATCTCTGGCAGCCAAATTCGATAGGGAGAACAATCTCATCCTAGAGGGAATCAACCCCAATGATGGTACCATCAGAGCCCTGCAGGTCAAGGCTACCGAGTACGTCGGGACCGATGAGGAAAAAGTCATCGCCGCCGCGTATGGTAACACATTCTGCATCCCACTGGGTAAAATGTTCGAGTTATTCAGGGACCTCCCGTTCTGTCAGGCGGGGTTTCTTGATAGGCCGCAATTCTGCCTGCATTTCGCACCCTATAGTGACGTCATCAAGGATGGAGGTACGGCCGCCGTAGGGTCCACGGCATCAAAAGCCGCCGATGCTGGGTATAAAATTAGTAATATCAAGCTGGAATTTGACAAGATTACTCATGAAGGCCTTGCAAGTGCCATAAGTTCAAGGTATGTAAGATTAGCACTACCCTATGAACGGATACTTCGTAGTAAAGTAGTCATAATGAAAAAATCGGATACTACAATTTGCCAATCGATACCCCTGCCAAGAGCCTAAAGGGCGTCTTACTACTGTTTGTGGACCCTGGGAAAGTTAAACCCTATTCCGGTATAAATGAGGTGTTCTACAACCCCAAGATAGAAAAAATAAGCATCACGGTGGAAGGTGAGCCTAATGAACTATATAGCCATGCCATGCTACCCAAAGATCATTTGGAACAAATTGTCAATATCTTCGGCGCCCACGACTCTAGCGTCACGATTGGCCAATTTTTTAACGAACGGTATGCCTTATTTATCGATTTCCGGGCCTCTTCAGATGAGATTTTACATGGCAGCGGAAGGCCCCTGCAACGCCTTAGTGATGGGATAACGTTGCACATGACTAAAAAGGCTGACGGGACCGGGGATTTTACGTGTTATGTATACCTCTTACAAGATGCCCAAATGAATATCCTTGGGGGTAGACTCGATGCTGTTGAGTATTAAATAAAAGAGTATGGCAACGATCGCTGTCATCGTAGCAGGCGCAGCTATAAATGCCCTGGCCTTTAGTAGGAACAACTATCTATTTTCCAAACTCTCAGGGCATGGAGAAGCGGAGCGCAGGCGTCATGATGAGGCCGTCGAAAAATTGAATGATGCGCAGGCGGAGTGGATACGAGGCCGGCAAGCTAAACTTGATTGGTTTGCGAAGAAAAGGGAAATGCAAATAAAAGCGGGGAAGAGTTTGAGAGAATTGGACGACGACCTCTATAAATTTTATATCGCCTCAGAAAAGAAGGCACCACAATTGTCTGACTATTACACCCCTTCCAGGAAGCAACAGGATGGGGAATTGAGCTTCATACTTGGCTCGTTGTCCCTGCTAGACTTCGTGGCTTACAAATATCTGTAAGAATTTTTTTCTGATATAATAAACATGTCAGAAGAACCACATAGTATTACGGAAGAAGAGGCTGAAAAGCTAAGCAATATCTACTACATGCCAGAACATGTGTGGACCGGGCACAAGGCTATAAAATTACTCGCGAAGGATAGCGGTTTATCCAAAAAACTAGTTACCCACTGGCTATCCAGGCAACTCTTGTGGCTACGACAGATTAAAGGTCCGAAGCGTATAGACTACCCCCATTTTACCATTACGGTCCCGAACGAGATGCATCAGTTTGATCTCCTGTATATGCCCCACGATAAGCTGTATGGAAGCACCTACAAGTATATCCTGACAGGCATTGATGTAGCCTCGAGATACAAGGTAGCCAGGCCCCTAAGAACGAAAAAGGCCAGCGAGGTTGCGGAGATGATCAAAGACATCTACAGGGCAGGACCTTTACAATACCCCAAAACCTACCAGTGCGACAACGGTAGTGAGTTCAAATCAGATGTAAGGATATTGTTGGAGGACAAGGGGGTTGAAATCAAGCGTGCTACCACCAAATACCACCATACCTTCACGGCCTTTGTTGAAAGTTATAAGAAAGTACTCGCCGAAAGGCTATTCAAGCCTCAAGATGCACAAGAGTTGGTTTCTGATGAGACTAGCAGTATTTGGGTTAAAAACCTGTACACTATCGTGAAGGGTCTAAACAATACCAAGACTGCCATGATCAATATGAAGCCTAACAAAGCGATCAAGCTCGAGGAGATATCGCTCGCGAAAGGCGAGGAATATCCCGAAGAGAAACCCCTACCTGATGATGGTTTGTACCTATACCTGCTGCAACCAGGAGAGGAGCATGGTGATTCGAAAAGGCGGGCCACCGACGCGTTTTGGAGCAGGAAAATGTATAGGTTGGATCGTATTGTGGCGGGTAGTCGCGTGCTATATAATTTACAAGATGGTCCTGATCGTAGCTTCGTGTCAGAAGAACTCATGTTAATTCCTGAAGATGTTGAGATACCTCCGGAGGAGGTTAAGGATTGGTAATCGCTTCAATTTTACTTATAATTTTTACTACTCTTGTGGGTAGTAAAAATTGTGTCCAGATGTAGGTACTCATCCCTGGGTACCTCCTGAAGGTCTACAAAAGCGTTACATACCGGTTCCCCCGCAGCGGGGGAACATCACTCATTCAGCGAGCTCTAGGAGACGTTCATGTGTGTCGTGCTCACCAAGCCTGAAATGTCTCACACGCTCATGGTTTACCTCAATACACCCACGCTCCCGAAGCCAATTATAATGGACGATAGCATTTGGTGTCTCTGCCAGTACCACAATCTCACCCTTTGGGTAGTCAACAAGCTTATTCCGAATCTTCTGCGCCACGTACCCCTGTTGACCACAAATGGCAAGGTATTGGAAGGGATCGTTGTTATTCTTCTGGATAATAACCATGCTATTATCCTTTCCAGGGTCCTCGAGGTGGGGCACGGCACGTTGATGTAGCTCCTCAATTTCATCCCTCAGCATTATGAGTTGTTTGTCTCTATCGTCCAAGTCATCACCGAGTGCCGCGAGTTGGTTGTCCCTAAACTCAATTTCATCACCGAATAGGGCCAGGGCCCCATCCCTGTCCTCTAGGGCCTGGCGATGCTCCTTAATCACGTCCTGTAATTTTTTCACACCTGCCCGAGCAAGCCATTTGATTAGCCCTACGGATTTGGGCTTTCTGGAACGACGCACAATCTCCAATGCATCGTCTAATGTCACGAATGCGTCATGGCTATTTTGGTCCCACTTTGGTGGTTGGTTAGTAACCAACCCTATCTCATGACGCGCAAGGGTAGGAATATCTCGATATGACTCCGCAATCTTTTCAATGCCCAAAAAACGGCCAATATCTGCCCTTTTAAAAAGCGACTGGTTTTGATTGTTGGATAAGGTCTCGATGGCTCCTGCGTTGAACATAACTTGCGACGACATCTTTCTATATACTAATGCTTACCCAGAGGTTTTCACCGTGGTCAGTCGATAATCTCCCAAGTTCGAGGGTGTTCCAATCTCACGTACAAGCACACATGCTTAGATTTTTTCGGTTCAGCTTTGATCTCACCCCAGTCCGAAATCATGTTGGTTTCCTCGTCGATCAGCTTCAAATCAGAGCGTTCATGAGGAAACCACAAAAACAGGGCTTTTTTCTGCCTCCGAAGGTTCTTGGGCAAAGCCGTATACGCTTGGGTTAGTAGCCACAAGCTGTGCTTCCTATGCCTGCCCGAAATAGCCAATTCAAGCAGGGGTTGTCGCTGCTTGTCGAGGCTTTCACCGGCTATACAGTCATCCACAACGAAAAGGGTGTGCTCGCCCGCCAGCAATGAGGAAAATTTCGCTATCCATTCAAACAGTTGGTCCTTGGGGTCTATCAGGAACACATAGTCGTCCCGCCAGAGTAAGGACCTCTCAAGGTAGGTGGTATTCCATCGTATAGTAGGGCAAAGTATCACGATATTGTAGAAATGGTGCCTATATTCGTTTTCAAGCAGGTCTAGAACACGTTGTGTTTTTCCGCAGCTTGTTGGGCCTGTAAAGATTGCCGTATGGGGACTTTTAATAATATCTAGCATTTTATTGTTTTATAAACCTATTCCGTAATGTATCGGTTGCCCTTTGACATGTTTTCACTCGCCCACATAGGCTGAGTGTTGGAATAGTGAAGCCTTTTCGCCACCTCATCAAGCGATGGAGCATCCCCATTTTCCTTATATTTAATTGGCATCTTGTGATCAATGTGCCACTCTCCGTAATTATCCCAGGTCATACCCTCGGTAAACTGGGCCTCAATATAGGCCTGTAGTGTAGCCATGTCGCAGCCTAGGTACTCCTGGGAACTGAGTTCCTTGTTTTCCTGTAAAGCCTTCCATGTTCGACATCGTACAACAGAGGCGAGATGTCCATGAGGATCGCATTCTTTACACTGGGATCTTTGCCTTTCATGGTCGCAGATGCCCCCACCCCCACAGTCTTTACAGCGAGATCTTATCCTTTCATGGTGGCAATGCTGACTCCCCCTACAGTCTTTGCAGTATGATCTTCGCCTTTCATGTTCACAAATCTGACTCCCCTTACAGTCTTTGCAGTATGATCTTCGCCTTTCATGTTCACAAATCTCACTTCCCCCACAGTCCTTACACTTAGACCTCTGTTTTTCATGCGGGCATTTGGTATGATCCTGTGACGCCTTCTTTTTATCGAGGCATTTAATACACGTTTTTGTCAGTTGACCATTACGCTTGATCCTAAAACTGCCTAAAGATAAAGAGTGTTTACATCTCGAACAGCTCTTGGTACCCTCCATGTTGATTTGTGTTTGCCTTTAATGACAAACACAAATTTTACCGGTCGTCCAAAATTTACTAATAATATAGCCACTTCTGATCGCATGCCTTTGAATATACTCCGGCACAGTCGAGGCAGATCAGCACACCCTCATGTTTATTCTCTAAAAGACCCCGACAGGCAGGGCATAGCTTGGTATTTCGAGTAGAGTAATCTATGGGTAGTGGAGTATATGTTAATTTTCTCCGCAGGCATCGCAATGCATTGCGATATTTAATGAGTAGCTCTTTTTCAGCCTCCTCATCGGATGGTGCCTCAATGAGTTCGATGTACCTGGGTATGATGTTGTATGTCAATAGAGTGTACAAAAGTAGATAATTCTCATCCGGCTGTCGCCCTTGAATCTCGCTGTCTATTCCGATGGGGTCTAACTTGTACTCGATAACAGGGTCCTTACATTTTGTACCCCGCCTAGCCTTAGCTTTATCGAGGCAAATTATACAACTCTTAGTTCGAATATTCCCTCTAACCCTAAACCTGTCCGGGGTTAGGACTTTTTTGCATTTGGAACAAGATTTTGCCTCCATTTTATTATCTTGACTCTTCGTCCAATACCCTGGTATATACTTAAACGCTACCTTGTGATCAATATGAACATACTCATAGTGTTCCCAGGTCATTCCTTCGGAAAACTGGGCTTCAATATGGGCCCTACAAATAGCTATGACATCCTTGTTTTCATGTAGAGGTCGGTTGTGGGGGCGGCACCTTGCGCGATCCTTTGACGCCTTGTTGGAAGCGAGGCATGTGCAGCATTGCCTTAGCATTGAACTATTATGTTTCATCCTGAAATGGTTCAATGGGAGATAGTGCTTGCAAGCGGTACATATTTTTCCCTCTTCCATTTTCTATTTACCCTTTTAGGCAAATAGAAAATTTACCATACGCTCATTTTGGGGATATCAGGGACTTTTTGTGCCACCCCTGTTTGATCGCGTATTCGTCGAATAAGATCGCCGCCGTCATATAGCCGGCAAGTTTAAGGCCGTCCTCCAAATCCATCTTAGCGGCGGGCCTGGAAACCCCCAAAGCCTTTTTTGCCCCCATAGCGATCAGGATAGTGTACGAGACCAACCTGACCGATTCCCAGAGGGAATCAATGACCATCGTCTCTTTCGGACCTATATTGCTGTCATCATGCTTGCTTGTCATTTATTAGAAAAATTATTGCATCTTAAAATTATCTATATTTGGTTGAGTTTTGCCCTGCCGAAGCTCCGGATGGGTCGCCGTCTTGTTGGGTTCATTCCCACCAGTGCCAAATTTATACCAGACGCCAACGGCTATTGCAAATATAGCCAGCGTACCGACCCCATAAAGGTATACATCCGTTGACTTGCTAGAGCCTGCGATAGGTTCTTGATCATCTTGTGAAATACCTTTGCCCACGTTCTTCTGTAAGTCGGTCCTGTTCCTCCTATTCCATTCAGCAAGTCTCTTACCAGCCGCAACACGACCTTCATTCTTCTTGTTTATAACCCTTTCCTCTTGCTGTTTATGAACTACTTCTTCACTCATTTTATTATAGCCCCCTCGGCCCCCTCAGCCGTATCCGCCTCCTTCACCACCACCTCCTCTTGTTTCTTTTTAATGTGTCTGGCCGTATGGCCTGCCACAAGCAGTGGGGCCAAACACCTCCCAATGACCTATCTAGGTATACAAGGATACCTAGATCGGTCATGGAGTCCCGGATTATGGGGTCTTCCTCGATATCCCGACGTAGCTCATCAACGCTGTCGATGTCGACAAAATTCCCGATCATGCTGGCATAGAGGCTAATAACATGTGTAGACAGTGCCCTAGCTGTTTTCTCACCCTTCTCTTGGAGCTCCCGCTGTACGTAGTCGGTATGTACTTTATCAATGGCCTCTTCTTGGGCTTTGTCGACAAACCCTTCTGTGCACTTCTTAGGCAAAAGGTGCCCCTTGCCTTTCCTCAGGGCCTCTTTCAAAGCCTGGCGCTTATCGAGGGGTTTCTCTACATGTTCATAGGTTTCTGTGGAGGCTGTGTCAAAGACTTGTGCAAGATCTGACATCCTTTTTATTATACGACGATATCGAAAAAAAGCATAAGCAATCATGGCATAGGGTAGAAGTATAGCAATTAGCAAAAAAACTTCCATTTTATTCCCCTGTGGATGCCAGGCGGGAATGGCCTCTAGCAAGCGTTGTAATTTGATCGGGTTGCACTATCCGTTTGTCATCTGCCCTGTTTAGTGCTAGCTTGTTCACCTCTTGCGTGTATACCTTATGCTTCTTATTTTGAATTAGGACCTGACTCTTGTAGACGTCAACGCCCTCTTCCAGGCATCGCCGATAATCGTCGAAGGTGATGGATTTCTTCGTCACACATCTTTTAACGCCCTTGGCTTTCCTGTCACCGCCCTCTTTTGTGAGACTCTCATAGGCATAGAGCTTTGCCCTCAGGGTGATGAACTCGGTCATGACCTTCCCACTTAGTTCGTCCTTCATCAGGCCCACGACCTTCTTGTTTTTTCCTATCGTGAGAGGCCTGTTATCATCTGGATTATATGCACTCGTATCAAAACATGCCTCGACATCGTTGGCAATGTCTTTGTAAAAATCATGTGTCTTGATATGGTAAACGAAGCTGTCCGTATCCATGTAACAGAGTTGCAACTTGCTACCGTACTTAGGCTGCATGTAGTCATAATGAAATTCGTACATGACCAGCTTCGACATATCCAATATAGCCTGGCCAATGTATACGGGCTTATTCATCTTCACCTCGGTCTTGCCCATTTCAACGCCTACCAGGTTTTCACTGGATCGGCATCCACCCTTGAAATTTGGCTTCATCACAAGCTTCGTATACTTGTCTTCGTTTGTGACCAGTTGGATGTTGCGGTGATTTCTGATATTCTACATGGTCTTGCCGAACACCGAGAGGTTCATGAGCTTGTAGAAATCCTTCTCAAACCCGTTTTTGGCGTTTGTTCTCAGCCTCGTATTGTGATCAATATAGCCCTTCAACCACGCCTTTTGGTTGAATCGGATCACTCTGCGCACCTTCTTGAGCTCAAGCCCATGTTTTATAGCCTCGTGAAGGGCCCTGATATGCACCACATATTTCCGCTTGTCCTCCAAATTTGGTACTAAATTCTCGACCTTGTGGACCATAGTTCGTTCGGGTAGAAACGGCAGCTCATTATGTTTGTCATGTAGTCTCTCCGGGTAGTCTATATCAACCTCTAAAATGTACCCATGCCTGTTGTCTTCAACAAGCTTACCGATCCGCTTTTCGGTAAAGGCCTCGACGTTCGATACCCATTTGAAACCATCCGTGGGCAGGTCTTGACGCATCGCCCAGCCGTACAGATTGTTTGCGTCGAGATACTGGAGGTAGGATGACTCCCCGTCTGGGTTATACTGGTCCCCCATGTACTTGTTATTAGCCTTGGCATACCGGTGTACAGCCTGGGTTATACCTCCACGGATGCATTTTTCGAACATGAGTAGCATGTCGGGGTCCGTAAGGAGCTCTAACCTAATTCCAGTAAATTTAAGTGCTGCCTTCCATGCCAAACCAGGTGCGGAGTAGAAATGGGCAGGGTCAAGCTTATTATTCTCCAGGCAGACGCCTCGAAATGTCTCGAAGATGTCGGCCAATAGCAGTACGTCTATGGTCAGGTAGATGTCATGGTAGTCCCCCATAGTAACGTTATCACCCTCTGGGGTAATGACATTCCATACCTCTTTCGCATATGTATAGTCCCTATCGCTGATGCCCTTCATATTCAGCTTGCTGTAAAATGACTCCTTGGGGGGTAGCTCCATCTCCTCAAATCGCTGCCATCCATCCATGTATTCATACGGATACACGCCTTTTCTCAGCATCAGCCTGAAGGTATCATCCTTGTCGATTAATTTGGCCATGGATGATACGTTTGCCTTTACCCGATCTTGATGAAGCTGGTTGGTGGTACTCGTCGATTCACAATTTTTACACCAAAATCTTGCTATATATTCAGCGTCTATGTCCTGGAATTCTAGGCATGCATCTGCACACTGCTTACATTTCATATCTGCAGCGTTTGTACCAATGAGGTTGCTTGTCAATTTGTCTAACGAGGATGTCATAAATCGACAGGAATCGATGAACCTGATTTCGACTGTCTTATAGGTCTCGCCATCACCATATCCCATGCCTCCAAGGGGTACCTTAATTTTCACGTTGAAACTGATATCTTTCTCCGTGTTCTCGGCGATGCAGCCAATATCCTGAGTATCATATTTTTCACCCAGTTCCCGGATGAACAGGTGTGCATCATACCCCGAAAGGTTATGGAAGATGACAGGGATGTGGCCGGGTATCTTATATTTGAGATTACAGCTGTTATGCGCTGCACCTCTATATAGCCCGGTATAGTGGCAGTGATCCCTGACTTTACGGTTATTCTTGCTGTCATCGAAGGGTTTCAGACAGATATGACATTTCGATGCCTCGTCATGTTCTCTTTTTAGGACCTCCGTTAGAGGCTTCATGTCCTGCTGCGGGTAGGTATATGTACACCAGCCGGACGGTACATGCTTACTCAGCTTTTTAGTCTTTTTGCCTCTTGTATCCTCTACTGGGACCAGCAGACTCTCGAAGTCCGCATAAATAGCAAAGGGTACTTTGAATTGCTGTTGGCCATCCCTATAGTATAGCCATTTTTCGGCCTCTGTTGGCATCGTAATTTTAACAGCCCCGTGGTCCTTGCAGTAGCCATGGTGCTTGTCTCTCGATTCAACTGTGGGAAAGGCCTGTAGACAGTTCAGGCAGAAGTGCATTTTTGCAGTATGTTTCGAGGTCTCAATACCCAGGAGCCGTGATAGACTTTTGACGGCTGTATAGTGACTCTTTTTGTCATCCGTAAGGAGCAGTAGATTCACCTGTTTACCACGTCCGCTATAATGTGATCGCCTCAGGATATTGATCTTCTTTCCCGTCGCCATATACAGGACATTCACCGCAATGTCAGGGTTATTCACCTCAAATTTATATATGCTTTTGATGCTTGTAGGAAACTCTATACCCTGCCAATTATAGAGGTCCAGGTAGGGTTTCAGCTTACTAATTCTCTGTGGGTCTCTTTCAATATCCGTATGATGTAGGCTGGCGATGATGCTCCACTTGAAGCACTCCTCATCCTCGTTTTTAGGGTTAATAATTGCCTTTTTCGAAGCTATCCATTTAGGTGCTTGTATATACGATGAGCCCCTTGTTAGCCTCAGTTTGTGAAAGTCTACATCAAGGTGTAGGATTCGACTAATTGTAAAGCCACTTTTGGGTAGTGCTGGATTTTCCACATGTGTTTTAACCTGAGTAAACATCCCATCTAGCACATCGTCTACGTCGCTACCCTGGAAGACTGAGGCCATATTACTATTGAATGCCTTTTTCACCTCGATGTATTCGTCGTTAGCCTCCTCCGAGTTTGACGGCCTCTTCCACATAATCCAGAGGGACAGCTGTATCTTTGCCGAGCCCATATCTTCCACCTGCCCTTCAACCAAAGTTTTCACGCTAGGTCTTACCATCCCTATATACCCGTCTGCGTCGGCTCCCCCTATACCCGAAATGCGGAAACTTCGGAAGGTCCTGTGGAGCATGCTTATGTTCCTGGGGCGCGAAATCTTGCCCCGTTTGGTCATATAGTTTTTGGATGTCTTCGAGGTAGTCTTCCTCGGCCTCTTTTTCCACCTCGTCATGAAGTGTAGGTCTTATGTTGGCTGCCATGCCATAGAGTCCCATCACCCCACGTTTAAAGGCTGCATAGGTCCTCTTGACCCCCTCCTTTATAGGTTTGGGGACAGCATCAACTAACCAGTTGTACCATCCCCGCATCTTAGTTTTCACGATCGGGCGATTTTTCGACAGCTCCTGTTTCTCGAATATATCCATGGCCTCCGGTGTTGGTGGTATAGTCACGGGTTTGACTGGCTTTCGTTGTTATTCGTTTCGCAGTTATTTCCCTTTTTACTGTGATCAGGGAATTCCCCCTTTTTTGTATGATAGGGACTTACCCTTTGATATGCGCGTTGATTATTAGGAATTGCGCTAGAAAAATTTTGGACCTCCTATTCTGTATACTTTGATGACGTCATCACTCTATATGGATATACCCCTAATCAGCACCGTCTATTAGGGGTATATCTATATTAGGTATGGCTAAGCACCGCATGGTACTGGATTTGTTGATGTGCGTGCGCGTGATGTGCGACTGCGCTAGAACATACATTTCTCTATCTCTCCGTGAAAGTTTAAAAATTAATCGTGACACCGGCTGGGCACATATACACCGTGTCGCACATTCGTATAGGAATAATACATTCTCGTCCCCAGAGCTCTTTGAGTTTATCTCAAAGAGCTCTGGGGTCGAGAATGTTAAGGCAGTAGATTTATTTTCCCTTCAACTCCCTGCAACTTCTCTCAGCTACTTCCAGGCTAAAAACAAAACTTTGGCCCTTAGCAGCTGACAATGATATAAAAATTGCACGCTCCAAAGCAGTTATAAGAATATAACACAGCGAAGGAGAACAGTTTACAGCTTGGAGGAAATTGATTTCCATTGTGTAAAGATAGCGTTAAAAAAAGGCGCAGGTGATACTAGAAAAATAAAGAAGACAAAAAGTTAAAATGTTGGCATAAGGGCATGAAAATTTTATGTTTGTTTAAATTAAAAGAAGAAGTTAGCTTCCTTTATTTTGTTTGCAAGAGTTGAGGCGAAGGTGAATATGTGTGGAAGCTGATTGATGAACATTTTTGTTCTTATAATTAATTCTTTTATTATCTCTACTGTGGTATAGGTAAGACTTTGTTCAACAGATCAGTATAGTTTACCTTCCCTCCACCCCTCCCTCTTACTATAACTGGCTTGTTACATTCTTTAATGCATAAAGAATGTAATATGCATAATTCCTTTAGTTTGTTTTTGTCTGGGCATATAGGAAGAGTCGCATATTTTATTTAAGATATTGGAAGCAAATTATCTCTGTAACTGCTTTTAATATAGACAGAAGTACTTGAACGTTAATAAGCTTGCCCGTGAATAAATACAGCGGTGGCGTGTAGAAAATTAAACCAGGTTACGAACTCTCCATATTTTTCATGCTTTTTGACTTTCATTCTGTCTGTGGTCGTTAATGAAATCTTGAGATAAGCTTCTTTATAATCACCCCTTCTTTATCATACTAACCCCGTCTAGTTATATAAAGAAAAGCGCTGGTGTTTAAGGACTTAGATTTTATTTACATTAAATATATTTCTTTCCAACGTAGGTCCTGTTTCGCCAAGGGCGATGTTGATTTTGTTTGTTAAGGAAATCTTGCCAGCAATGTTGTACAGATGTGTATCTCTTTTACTTTAGCTAGTTTCTAATCATGATACCGTATCTACGTTAAATAACAGCTGTATTATGCGAAAATACGGCGCAGAAATTTTACGAATATAAGGCGCGGATATACTCTGAGATCTTTGGGACAGAGATGATTACTGTGTTTCATAGTCTTTACTTTCCCGTGAGCTTTTTACTAGTAGATTTTTTGTTTTTCTAATCTTTAACACCGTATTATACGTGGAAGGGGGGGGGGAATTGCCCGTTGGCTATTTGACTGGGCATAAATTTTGTTAGGCACGTGATTGAGTCCTGAAATTTAGTGGATTTTCCTAACTTTTATAGGGGCCTGTGATGATTGAGGTATTATTTGGGTATTGCATTTTGAGGACCGGGGTAAAAATTTGTGAATTTTAAAACCGCTGATAATAATGTAAGAGTATTGTTAAATTGTTGTATTTGTTTTATAAACATTTATTACATGTATGTTGGTCACTAGGTAGTTTTGAAGGGGTTGCTGAGGACATATATAGGTACTACGGGTAAAATACGGACCAGATTTGAAAGAGAGAAAAAAACAGCGGAGTGACGTCATTTCTGATACCAATGCCGTCATTATACTGTTTCCGTTACCTCGAACATTTTAAATGCAATATTCGTCAATCTGTACAAGTTTAATGCCATGAACATCAATATTGCTTTCTATCTCTATCGTTAAAATAGCAAACTTTCTACACATATGACGTCATTTTCGATTCCAATGACGTCATTAAAATCATTAAAATGGTCAAACCGAATAACTTGCGAAAACTCCGTAGACGGGAAGCTGTGTAGATCATGTAAGCAGTCGTAAAAATTCACTACTGGTTCCGAAGATTTGGGAAAGCCGGACATGCTGATGTCACCAATAATTAGTATGGGTTAAAAATTTGACATTGACAAATTCGCAGTGCAATGTCTTTTGTAGAAATAGTGCTCATAATTAATTGCATATAGGATGCACTTTCAAATTCTTCGGCATATCCAGCCCGAGTTGTGGTAACTTTAGAATAAGATAGCTATGATGTATTTATTATTGAAAATCCGTTTTAACAACTAGTCTAAAATAAAACAACAAAAGTAAGAATAAAAAGAAACTTTTATGCAAGAAATCAGACAAGGAATATAAAGTCACCTGTTACAAAACTGTTGTCTCTTATTAATTTGCACTCTCTGATTCTATGCAATTTATAAATATTCAAGAGAAAACTCATTTTGTGTTTAGTACGTATGTAACGCATGTAGTTAGAATCAGCTCTAAGAAGGAGAGTGAAATGGTTTCTGTTTTTACACTAAAATGTTAAAATTTATTATTTCCTCAAGGTTGTAGAAGTTATTAACATAACAAAAGCATAATCCTGGTTACTATGGAAACCAATTATCCGTTATCAAGTGCATACTAAACATTTCAACTGCATTAAAGCTAAGGCGCCACGAGGAACATTTTCATGCGCGTGCTATGCAACATGTCCCATAGCATGCGCATGAAAATGTTTCTCGTGGCGCCACATCTTATTTGCTGCAAGATTATTTCGAAAATCGAAGTTAAAAAATCATGCTCAAAGGGTATACCGTATCCTTAAGTTTTTTATTGAGTTCATGTGTGATTAAAATATGGCAGGAATAAACAGAGAAGTTATTTTAGCTTTACTTTTGTTGGACGAAGAAGAAGAGGAAGATCGTGAAGAACCACCAAGAAATTGCTGGGTGCAACCGTGGCTTGGGAATAGAGAGTGTCTTGGCGCTTTTCATACAATCTTCAACGAAATAAAAAACGATGAGAAGAAATGTAGAGGGTATATACGTATGAATAACGCTCAATTCGAATACCTAGTCGGTCTTCTTTCTGAGGATTTGCAGAAACAAGATACAAATATGAGGAATTCTATCACACCAGCTGAGCTCGTTTGCGTGGCCCTACGTTACTTAGCGACTGGTGAGACTTTCAGGTCTTTAGAATTTCAATTCAGAGTGTCAAGAAAAAGAATTTCAGCAGCTGTTATGGAGGTATCTGAAGCTATCATAAAGAGGTTGGGTCCAACCTTCCTTTCAACTCCGAAAACACAGGGGGAATGGCTAGATATCTCCAGAAAGTTCAATGAGCGTTGGAACTTCCCAAATGGATTAGGTGCTCTCGATGGGAAGCATATCGTCATTCAGCAGCCCCCAAATTCAGGGTCTCATTACCGAAACTATAAAGGGACAGACAGTGTAGTGCTCATGGCTCTTGTCGGGCCAGAATATGAGTTTCTTTATGTGGAAGTTGGAGCGAACGGTAGAAATTCTGATGGAGGTATATGGGACCAATGTAATTTAAAGAAGGCGCTAGACAGTGGATCGCTAAATTTACCAGAGGTTTGCAATTTACCAGGTCGAAACAACAAAGTGCCGTATGTGATAACAGGAGATGATGCGTTTCCTCTTAAGAATTACCTGATGAAGCCTTATCCACAAAAAAATCTGACAGTAAACAAACGCATCTTCAATTATCGACTGTCACGAAAGAGAAGAATTTCTGAAAACGGATTTGGGATATTGGCAAATCGGTGGCGCATTTTTCGTCGACCTATAAACTTAGAACCAGAAAAGGTTTCTACCATCACAATGGCAACAGTGGCATTGCATAACTGGCAGAGGAGCAAAAGTTCTGTGGGCAAAATTGAGCTACCAATTGGTCTTGTCGACCGAGAGAATGAGCGTGGTGAAATTATCGAAGGTGCTTGGAGAGAAGATACTCCTACTGGCACATGGTTTTCACTGTCCAATGACATTTACGGCAATCGATCTAGTAATCAAGCCAAAGCAATAAGAGACGAGTTCACGGAGTATTTCGTAATGGAAGGTGCTGTACGCTGGCAGTGGCATTGCGCTAGAGTTGACATTTAATTTTATTTTTTGCGAGGATAAATAAAAAATGATAAGATTTACTGAACGTTTAATATATTTTTCTGATTTATTTTACTCCAGAAAATGTCTGCCAACCATAATGTAACGTATCAAAACGTACCGTTCGAACAGGATGAATTTGCGGGTGAATACGGCTGATTTTGAGAAGGTAGAGGTGGCGATTGCAGCATACCAGTATATGTATTTGCCATGGGATATGATGGGGTGTATGGAGTAAACGTTGAAGCTGCGAACATACGAGCATGATGGTTGGTAGGCATAGATTGGTGTTGTTTCTGCTCTTCATACTCGAAAAAAATATCCATGATTTTTTTCTTCAACCTTGGCCAATCTTTTAGTTCGCACTGGACCAAACTGTCGGCCACTGTACTTCCAAAAATTTGGGCACGTTTTTCGACAGCAGATTGCGCTTCGCATCCATATGTAGAAGCTTGTTGCGGCCGGATTTCATGGTGATCAGCCCTTTGTGTGATGGAAGTTGTCAACGCTTTCCACAGTTCGGCTTTGGCACACTTCTCCTCCGTCATCTTCTTCTCCCGTCGTTTTTTAGGAGCAGGGGTACGTGGTTCATCCTCGTTCATTGTATCGACGGTCTCATCCATATCGCAAGTAATCTCAACGAAATCCATTTGATTATAATGGTCCCAGGTAGAAAAATATGCTTCGTTTACACCTGCACCAGAGGATCTTGATCCAATCTCCCTATTGCGCTCACTTCTATACTTTGTCAATGCGTTATGCCATGACGTTTTGAGCTCGTTTACGGTATACTTCCCATCAAAACGCTCACTCAGTTTGACCATCAGAGCTTCGCGCAACACTCTGTCTCTATAATCTTGTAGAGTGTGGTTCCAAAGCGCGGGATTTTCACGATAAAAATCAATCAATTCTTCCAACTCGTCGGACGAAAGTTGCGCTTTTTTTTTTTCTTTTGTAAGATCACTTACGATAAACTCCATTTGTTCATAAAACTTCCACTTTTTCGATGGAACTTCGCTTCCAGCATTACGTTTAACTTCACGGAGCATCGATGAACGAAGAGAATGGAATGCTTTTTCTAGAAAATCACAGCTATACGCCCCCTCAAATTCAGTGACAAGGTCTATTTTCGCAGCTTCTTTTTTGTCTTTATTTTTGTAATATATATTCCCACTGTCCCATAACGTTGGGTTCGCTTTATAAAAGTTTATTAAAGTAACTTTCTCCTCGTCTGATAGTTTTTTCTTTTCATCCGCCATTTTCGCTATTTTCTCACTAGCTACTCTTCACTTGCAGTTCAACTTCTCAAGAAAAAAACTTGTTTATATCTTTCTGTGATTTGATTGGTCAATAAAATAATGCCTCAAATAATTTTGTAAAATATTTGTTGCAGAAGGTGGGGACACGTGCAACATTTGCTCCACAACAAATTTTTCAGCACATTTTGTCCCCGGAGCACGGGAGCAAAATAGATTCAGATCTATTTTGTCCCCGAAGTTGTGGAGCAAAATGTTTGCTCCATGCAACATTTTTTTGCTGCATTGCAGTGAAAAATAGGCATGGGACACGAGTAATTTTTTTTATGCGCGTGCTATGCAGCAATGTTGCATAGCACGCGCATGAAAATGTTCCTCGTGGCGCCTTAGCTTAAAGATATTTTAGTTCAGGTCGATCGTTTAGATGCGCCCTGGTTTCCATTAACTATTAAAAAAAGAAAAATTTGCCCGCCGCCGATTTAATTGCAAAACCCATTTTAAACAGGTCATAGTAACGGAAAAGAATTTAGATATAATTTGGTAAAACATAACTGCGAAAGAATGGAGAGTATGAGGACATACCCGCATTTTTTTTTTAAACATTTTTAAAAGCTTGGCAAATTCCGTGCATCACTCTACTGAATAAACGGCGGGTGGGTGGAGGTGTGGTGGTAAGGTGTGGTTGGTTGAAGAAATTTATAAAGTTTAAATTGAGGAGAGGCGTTTTTTCTTTTACGTGCCTGAATAATAAGTGCACATATAAACATTTTTATGAAAGGAAAACGCGGTAACCAAGGCATTGTTATTTGCTACTAATAATTAAAAGCAAGTGTTACATAATCAAGTCAATACGACCGCCTGTTGTGGACAGTTTTAATCATTTAAAATTACAAAAGCTATTCTAAACGGTTAAACGTTAGTGGAAACCAGGCGAATAAATTTTATTTCCATGTTGTGTGTCGCTGTTAAAGTACATAATACATACAACATGTGAGAATGGGTAATATTTTTACTCTTTCTCTTAGCGTGGTAAAGAGTCACACTGAAAACTATTTTTCGCGGAGTTTTCTGTTGTTTTTTTTGAATTGGTTTATTTCGTAAAAACTATGTCTTGAAGTTGCTTGAATAATTTACAGAAGAGAAAAATGGTGAGATACTTTTTTAACATATTTTGGTGATTTATAAAGAACTAGCCGCCAGCCTGTGCGAAAATACACGGGTTTCCCGTCCTTAGAATTCTTGGGAAATTTTTGCGTCGAAACAAAGTAGATAAAAATATATCGCATTTGCTATTTGGTGTGTCTGTAGCACGATTTTTTTCTTGCAGGTAGACAGAATGGCTAGTTTTATAGCTAACACGTTGTTAACACATAAGGTACCACAAATCGCCGGTAAAATAGTCATTTGCACCTAAAAAGATTTCGGATTAGGAGTAAGACAACAGGTGGACATAAAAGTAAATTCTCAAGTTCTTGATCAATTTCCAAAAGGTTATGCCTGGAATCTTTCCAAGTCATTCTAAATTTTTAACCAAAAAAGTCTTTTTACCTAATATTCTGTGAGGTTTAGGGGCTGTTCACATGGAGGCGGGCTGGCTCGGTTAGGCGGGCTGGCTCGGCTAGCCGGGGTGATTTTCATCTCGTGTTCATATGAAGTTTTTTACATCTGGGCCAGCCGGGATGGAAAAGTTGTTTACATTTCACAAAAGATTCATAAACAATGAAGACAAAAGAATATATTTCGAACTTTAAATAATTGATGAGAATTTTTTTAAATCTACAGTAGACTCCCGGTTATTCGAAGCTCCACGGGGGATAGGAATTTACTTCGAATAACTGAAAATGTTCTTATTTTGGTCCAATTTTCACTCTGACGGATTTTTTGGAGGGATTTGAATAAAAAAGTAGTCATATCAAGTTTCTACTCTACAGTTTTAAACGCAACGAGTGTTTCAAACGTTAAAATATACATATATAATGTTTACTTAAAACAAATATCAACAATAACCATTCTTCATATCTATATTCTTATTTTGTGAAAGTCACAGGTAAGGCGATAAATATGGGTGATGACAAAGGAATGCGAATCCCTTGTTTGCTTGAATTTTCTGGAAATGGTGAAAGCATTCAACTTTTAAAAAAATTGCTTTGTACATAGTTTTATTTTTAGGAATAAAGACTATTTTTCTTTTATAAAAAGTGTTTGAAGTTGAAAATTCTCACTTTTACTCCAGCTATTGTCAAGAATTTTGAATAACTGAGAGAATATTGAGCCAAGGGGGTTAGAACCACTTCGAATAAACGAATTTTCGAATAACTGAAGTTTGAATAACTGAGAGAGATTTACTCTAAAACGAGTTAGAAAATTCAAGGGGAATGAATATCGCTTCGAATAACCGAGAATTTCGAATAAGTGCAGGTTTGAATAACCGGGAGTCTACTGTATTGTTAATTTCATCTCGGCTCGCCTGTCATATGAACACATTTTTATTTTTCTATGCGTTTCTTAAGAACAGCGAGATCCCGCCTGACCGAGATCTCGGTACAAACAAGCGAGATCTCGGCAAGGCTCGGTTATCATATGAACACATTTTTATTTTTTCATGTGTTTCTTAATAGCAGCGAGATCCCGCTCAGCCGAGCGAGCCCGGTCAACCGAGCCAGCCCGCCTCCATATGAACAGCCCCTTAGCTACCTTAGCTACTTATGTTGAAATTCGCAAAAAGCATGTATGTGCGAAACTAAAACCTGTGAGAAAAATGTTCATAGAAAAAACAGACAAAATATACGGGTCATAAAAGTTTTTAAAACCTCTAAAAATAACACTGTTAGGCTAACATGTCAAATTTAATTTTTATGCGTGGAGTCTCTCGTTCACTCTATTTTTGCTAGCACCGCATTGTTAATGTGATATATTATCTTAGGACTTTTATTATTATTCGCTACAAGTCGATGAACATAAATATTAAAAAATAATTCTAAACCGATTAGTTACATTGGTTTATTTGGTGTCACCAATATCTTTTCTTTCCTTCAAGCTAATATAAAATAATGTACTTGAAGTCTTACCTTATCGGTAAGAAAAGTCGGCAATAAATTTAGTCACTTTTTGCCGACTAATTTCCAAATCTAAAATGACCACGAAAGTTTACATTCTCAATGCTTTCTTTCTTGCAATAAAAACTTTAACAAGAGGGCAATGAAAACTACATAAATCAGTCAATTTCGATGATTATGTTTTCTTTCTCTTTTATTTGAACATTTTCTATGCTTTGGCCTTCAACTTCTGCTTCGTTCTTTTCTTGTCGACTCTCCTTTTCTGCTACAAGGCTGTTTTTCGTGTTTTCTTATGACCATTATGGTTTCAAAGCTACTCAACTAAAATGTTAAAAAAAAAGAACACAAAAATGGCAAAAAATGTTGGTTGACAAAAATATTCATTTTTTGGTCAATTTTTGGTCAATTTTTTTTTTAAGGTATAACTTCAGTTAAAATTGAAATAATGACTTGAAACGTAGTATGCTATGTTTTTAGACCGGTTTGATGACATGAGCCACACGACTGTTTCCTGAGCTCCAGTATTTAGCCATTTTAGGAGACGCCGATAAACCGTTTTTAACATCATATGAATTTTTACAAAAATATTAAAACAATTTTCATGATTGAAATAGAAGGTTTAAATGACATGTATACTGTTTTGCGTCAAAAGCTTTATCCACTCCAGAAAATAGATATTATGCTTTTGAAGTGCTGTGCTGGAATATTCAGCTTAAATTAAATAAATCTGATTATGAGACCCTGGTGAATGGCAGCGAATTCCCCATTCTTCATTAGTTACATGAAAATAAAGTCTTTATAAATTGAATGACCCTTACACAAGTTCGTATCCGCTATAAAACGGAAAAATAATTGAATAAGTCGTAAACTGTCTTCCTCAATAATTTCAAATAGGTTAATTTAACATCTTCCTATGTCTTGTCGGTACATCATCGAAGTATATAAGAAATTGTCAAGTCAAGCGTATGTTTTGTGATTGTATATAATATTTTTGACATTTTATTTATTTTTAGAGAATAGATATGACACATGTAAATATGACACAAATAGTTCGGCAGATCAAATCTCGTTAAAATAAAATTGTTCACTTCGTTGAGAAGTTGTGTTAGCATGTGTGAAAGTCCTGACTGTATGGAGTTGTGTTTCAAGCAAGCACAACTCGAAGTGAACGAACCAATCCATACGCGTTTGCTAGACGTTGAAGCATTACGCGATAGACTAAAACTCCGACCCGATATCTTACTGACACGAGACGATGACGAATTTCTCATACGATTCCTTCGCTCGCGAAAATACGATAAAGACAAAGCTTTCGAGTTGTTGTTGAATTACAACCAATTCAGAAGGAAACACTTATCATTCTTTAAATCTCTAAAAGCCTCCTGTTTACGACCGGTATTCGATGATGGTCTGCCCATGGTATCTCCTGTGAGAGATCATTACGGTCGGAGCTTAATTTTTTTATTCGCTGGAAACTGGAACACAAAGTTATACACGTTTGAAGACATTCTAAGATCTTTACTTTTAACTGTGGAATATTTAATCGAAAGTGAACGTACCCAGTTGTTCGGAATTGTATTAGTTATTGATTTCACTGGATGGAAGTTAGGCGATATGCAACAGTGTAACAAACAGCATTTGGTAGACGCTGTGAGGGTATTTCAAGATTGTTTTCCTGCTCGGTTTAAAGGAATACATTTCGTGAATCAGCCGTGGTATGTGCGTGTGATGATGACGTTGATAAAACCGATTATAAAAGAAAAGCTGGTCAGCAGGGTAAGTGGCTGTAGAATTTATTCACAAACAGTGTAAAACGTTGAGGGTTCGTAGGATAAATTAAGCCTTTAGAGCCTACATTTAACAAGCCCTGATGAAAATGATAATTTTTTTTACCTAAACGCCGTTTTAGGCTAAAATTGGTCCAACAAACTGCTTTGTTGTCGACATTTGGAACGGTGAACAGAAAAAGAATGTTGAACACGATAGTGATATCATAATTTTACCACTTCGTGTGCATAAAAACCGTAATCAAAAGAGTAATCTATCAGGTCGTAGCGACTTACTTTTTACTGTCGTTTTAAAAAAAAATTCCAATCGCAGTGTAAGGTTATACCTGGCTAAAAGGAAACGCACAAATTTTCAAAATAAGACGACAAATTGTGAAAATGTGTTTTAGTGATCACTCTGAGCACACTTCACTCGTATAATTTTACTTGAACTTAAGCTGCATCGATAAGTGGTGTTACCTTTGAAAAAGGTTTCGTTGCTAGTAACTTGAAATCTAAACAACTAATCCAATTTGTCTGTTAACTAATTATTTAAAAAAAATAAGAAGAGCGGAACAAAAAGTTGTTGAAAAAATCGTTAAAAGCACCAGTTGTCTCCAAATAACTCGTTTCGGGGTATTGTAAAAAGGTTGGGCAAGATTTGAAGCCTTAAAATCCGATTTGACATATTGCCCAGTTCTCCTGCTTGAATACTTTTATTGCATAGTTACTTAAATCCTAACTGTACAGTAATTTACCTTTAGATGTACTTTCATGGCAAGAATATAATGGAACTTCAAAGATACATTCATCCAGATGCTCTGCCGAGAGAGTTAGGAGGCGATCTGACTGTACCTGATAAATCATGGTTGTATAATGCATTGCATGAAAGAGAACTTTTACAAGAGAAAATACAGAGAAAAAAATCAAAAAGGCATAAAAAATTTAAATATTAATGACTATATTTGTTTAAATATTTATACTATATTTATTTATATGTAATATATAATCATGCAGGTTTATATTTTGGTCTTTTTCCGTATGTTAAATTACTGTGACGCTTAATAGATAGCGTTCATATTCTCGGTTATACGTGCACGCTACAAACGACACTGAGTCTAAACCTGGTTTGTTTTCTTTGCTCGCAAACATTTGAAAAAAGCATCAAAAAGATCAAAAAGCTAAAATATGACTTTGAATCTCTTAGTTCTGTCAAAAATTATGAAAATCACCAAATTTCAACCCCTAAAACGATATGTTTCAGAAATATTTTGCAAAAAATTTAAGATTTAAGATTTTACCCTAACCGAATAGGTTACCATGTTTATCTAGCTACTAATCCATTTTATGCGCCTTTGTCAGCAAAATGTCATCATTCTGCCTTCTAACCGCGAAGAATGTAAAGGTGCAGAGTCATATCAAATCTCGGAAGCATTTAAGCGTTGAAAAAATATCTTGCACGTCCGAATGTACAACATGCAAAATATCAGGGCAAAAGTGATTTTCGGTTAGTAAATCATTGTCGCACCAGGAATTGGGTTTTGCGCTAAATAAACAGTATTACCATCAGTTGATTTGTTCAGGAAGATTCAGTGCAAGAGTCTGTCAATTTAACGTTTTCAGGTTTTTGTCAGCATCAATGACAAAAATATCCACGAAATCTAACTATACATAACACGGAAAAATGGATATTTTAAATGTTCTAAAAATGGGGTTACTTTTGTGAAACTAGTCGTTTTAGTCCCTTAAACAGTAGTTCTTTGAAAGTCAGTGTAACGACTTAAAAGAATATTAGGTGAGGAAACCTCTCGCAGAATTTATAGTATCCCATCATACACCACAAATATGTTTCTCATAATCTGAGTTTTCACATTCGCTTAAAGGGGAAGTAACCTCTAATTTTTTATTTAAAAAAACAGTAGATGCAACAAAAAAAACTTGAAATACCTATTTCTTTTCATATAAAAGTTTCACTAACTTAGTAAAAAGTTGTGTTTACTACGCGTGAAATCGCTTCGTTATTCTGACCCCTTTGCGCTTTTAAAAGGATTGGGTCGAGTTGAAATTATGACGTGTTTTAGTTCAGAAAGTGTAGTGTGCTGGCGGTGGTAGTAGTATTAGTTGTTAATTTACTTAAACATTCGAGTTTGAAACTGCTTGAAAACATGCCAAATTGCGCCGCCATCAACTGCACTAACAGAACTGGTAATAATAAATCAAAAGAAAATGTTGACGATGTTGTAGTTTTTTTCAAAATTCCCAGCGCAGAGAAAAAAAACGAGCTTCGAAAAAGATGGTCGCATAACATTAGAAGAACTGGTCCCTTGCCTAAGGATTCAGGATTTTATATATGTTCCACGCACTTTGAGCCAGACTGCTCTGAAAGAGATCTTCAGGCAATTACCTGATTACGTAAATCATTTGATTTTGTATGTATCAACCAAACACATGCTTCTTTCGTATTTGTTTATCAAAATAAAAAGATACAAGCTCGGTATAAACTTCGTGTTCGTAACCAACAATTACATACCAAGCAAACAAAAATTATATTTTACACAATGATAATTCTTTCTTTTAACATTAATGATTTCCTACTAATAACTTCGTCTCATTGATTCATTTTTTTGCAAACTTACTTTGACTTTCAAGTTCAAAAATTATGCACCTCACAACAAGTAAATGTTTTCTTCGTCGCATGCATGCCTTGACAGACGGGGGTAATGACAACAATTCGGAAATATCTATCGGCTTTAGAGTATTTATTGCGGATTGCCCATAAAGCACACGATGGTATGTCTTTTTGAACATCTTTTTCTAATCGATTATGTACCCATCAAATCTGTAATACATGTTTTTCCTAAAATGGGAAATTTAAAATTTACCCCCTGTTCACGTACACTCATTCAGAGCACATCTCACTATTGTATTTCTTTATTAGAACGCATCTTCGGTATTCTATTTTTTTTAATCCCTTCATCATTGTTGCTTTCCGGGCCTTCTTCATTGAATTTCAAAGATGCAGTTGCATAAAATATTTCGGATGGAGAGCAAGATGTTTTTTTTTCACAAAAGATTTTGTTGAAAAGTTTATTCTTGGTGAGAAACTTTTTATCATGTTGTGCGTATGGAGAATGTATTTCCTTTTATATCGGACTTTTTATTTTTAACACGATTCAATTTAACAATTTCAATTATTTGAAGACAGAAGGATGTTAAAGATATAAAATGGATATCACTTCAGTCATGATTATAAATATGAAAGACTTTATATTTGGCCAAATTATTTGTACTTTCGAAGCAGTCGTCAGGAATTTCATTATTATCTTTGCAGCACAAACTTTCAGAGAATGAACTCATAGGTCTACAGTGACCACCTCATTTACACCAATTATTGTTTCCAATTCGATTGCCTTCTTTTTGTATAACTTCGTCTTCATGGTTTGAACTTAAAAATTTATCTTGATCTTCCAACGACATTTCAGGCTCAAAACTAAATGACTTTAGAGCCGAAATGTCTGGAACAGTGTTTTCTTCGTCACTGGACAAGAAACTATGATGCATTTTTTTGTTTCTTATTCGAAAGTCTTGCATTATAAGCATCAACATAGGGCCTCGTCTAGCTAGCGCAATGTTTTGAACTATAAAACGTCATATTAAAATTAGAACCCAGTCTTTTTTATTTTGACGCGCTTTTTTCAAAAACGAAGTTTTTGCGGAGATATGAACAGGGAATATAGGTATTTAGAGATAAATTCTTGTGTTTATGTGTTATTTTTCGGATTTTATAAGTTCAAATACAAATACGTAGTCGAAAAAAAAAAATTCACATTTTTGAGGTTACTTCCCCTTTAAAACTAAACGCTTAAAATGGTTAAAACGCCAGGCAACTTAGATTTAACGCACAAGATGTTTTCCGTTTTTAATTTCCAATTAGCAAAAAGCGAATTTCCAATTAGTAAAAAGCGAAGTGAGAGGACATGGTACAGGCGTACATTTGACTTCTACTTTGACTTTTTAGAATTTTCATTGCTAACCAGTCTCTATTGTTTAACTTCTTTTTCCTAATAAATTCTCAGAAGTAACTCTCTAACACTCAAACAATTAATTTTTGTGCCATAAAGTATTTTCTCTCTCAACATTATGACGTGTCTGTACACGATTTCAAATGCCAATTGAACAACATAATGACGCCACACTTCGGTTAACAAATATATTGTGTACATGTTTGAAACTACAGTTGACTCCCTCTAATTCGAATCTCTATAATTCGAATATTTCTATAATTCGAACAAGTGCTCAGTCACCGTCAATTTTCCTTAAGAAACTCTTATAAAAAACTTTCTACAATTCGAATTATTCTAATTCAAAACTTTCTCTAATTCGAACAGTTTTTCAGTCCCTTCAGCACGATTCTCTCCCTAATTCGAATTTTAGAGTGTAAACAGGGCTTTGACAAATTCAATTTGTCGACCTGAGAAAAGCACTTGGTGATGCAACTCGTATTGTCGAAAGAGATCGTCTCTCCAATGTAAACTATGAAAATAAAGATTGAATGAAACTTGAATTATGTTTTCTTGATTTTGAAATAACGTAATTTCTCTCTGTAATTCGAATTTTCACTCTCTGAAGCTGAAAGTTCGAATTACAGAGACTTTCTATAATTCGAATCTCTCTATAATTCGAACAAAAATTTTTCCCCGTGAGAATTCGAATTAGGGAGAGTCAACTGTACGCGATCATTTTCATCCGTTGTTGCTGCAAAACATCGAGCAAAGAATAAATCATGAAAACTATCAATGCTAAATTTTCTCTGAATAAGGTGCGAGTTCATAGAATCATTTGAATGGCCGTATGTGCCAAAAATAGAGTAACTTTCGAATTACTCAAACACATTGTAACTCAAACGAGATCCCCCGCGCATGTTCAAGTTATAGAGAGTCAACTGTATTCTATCCTATCTATTCATATTACCTTTGCCATAACTCCTTTTTTGAAAAAGGTTGAAATCAGTAAACTTTTAAAAATGCGGACACCTTTTATTGGCGGACGAAATCTTAAAATTGTATGTTAATTAGACAGAGAACTTGTTTTCTTTCTGTGAGGAAAGAGATTTAAGGAAACTCAACTTAATCAATGTATGTTTTGAAAATTTAAAAAGTGTAATGTGTAAAGCGGAAAACGAAAAGAACCATTTAGCTAAACAAGACAAACAAGAAAAAATGCTAGGTCTGCTAAATTTGTTATACAAGAGTAGCTACAATTTATCGTCTCGGCTTCAAGAAGAGAATGTATTCACGTCCGGTTGTACATGAGTTGCACCACAGAAGCTACTAACACGCTATGGTAACATTGTTCTCTTTATTACTTCAATATAAAATAAATAATTGTTATGTGAAACACAAAATTATCTTTCTGATTCAATACTTCATAGGTGAACGCCATTATCTTTTAAAGCATTGTAAGAGATTGTATTTTCACCATTGATAATTTTCGAATGTTTTGTTCGTTTGTGATGTTCGACTGCTTTTCGAACAGTCAGAATGATAATGCAGATTGTGAGAAATTCACCAATCATAATGAGTATGAGTTGAGTTGCGGTAATATTATGAGTGTCTGATACTTTGTTTGATTCATCTTTACCTATAAAAATAAATGAATGAATGAATATGTATCCTATGATGTCACCAAATGAAACAATATGAATTGAACTAGAAAGGACATCTAAATACCATTTACGGCCGATTAAGAGCCCAATAAATAAGCGTCTCCTCATGCAAAAAAATGTTCAAAATGTTGAAGAATTTAACAAGTGCTTGGGACGCTTAATCGACCATCATCGAGACTATGAAAAAATTAATCATAGATGTACTTACTTTTAATGTTGTTGTTAAAAGCACAAGTACATATGCATTTACAACGGCTTTCATCCCAGCTGAAAAAAATGAATGCATATATGCAGTATGATTTTTTGGTGTTTCAATAACATTTTAATGTTTTCATAACTGTTTGAGTACATTGAAACCAGAGTTAACAAGTAAAGACAAGGCATTTTGTAATTCAGTTTAGGTATTGTGGTATGCCTACACGTTCGCAAAAAGTCTAATCGATTCAGTTTTCGTGCCAATCTGTAATGATTTCAATCATTTACTTGCTTAGTGTCCTTGTTCCCGCATCGAGCGCAATAGGCCTCAAGCTCGCAATTGGTTCTCCCTCTTTGCGTTTTTCGTTTTTGTTTATTGTGTGCTAAGTGTGCTAAGTGTTTTTGTCCCTTGGGTGTAGCGTATTTGTCGAGTTCCTTGCTCGTCGGTGTGTAAAGTATCAGTGTATGCACTGATACTTTACACACAATGAGTTTTATGTTTAGTGAGTATAAGTTTTTCTTTTGTGTTTCATTTCTTGTGTGTAATGTATTGGCCGTTCGGCATCAGGCCTTGTGGATTTGGTTTTGTTCATGTTATCCTTGTGTTATTTTATATACAAATTTGTTTTCTGTTGTTTTCAGAGCAAGTTTGTAGCTTAGTTTTTTTGTTTTTGTTTGTAGCGTCGGGAAATGTGAAAGAAATGTGAAACAGTTAATGTTCAACACTTTATTTTAGTAAAAGCCCACCTCTCACTCACTGCTGTTAAGTTGCGGTAACAGTTCTGAAATATTAGTTCAATACTGCATATACAAACTAATACTAGGCCTCTACCTTATCAAACTTTTTCATGTAGGCCATGGGAGTACGCAAAAGAAAAAGGCTAGCACACTTACATAAATCCTTGTTCGCAGACTGGTTTTGCTTTTCTTCTTCCACAATCCCCACAGACACACACTTCTTCACATTCTAAGTGATTCTCCAGTTTGACAATGCGTTGGACACCACCAAAGTCCATCACTTTTGTGTCGATCATCTCTGTTTTCTTCGCTTGACAGTGATTCATATGCGGGTTGTTCAACCCACCCTGGCATCTGTTTAATTCAACATAGGGCGGCAAAAAATAATCTCCATTGCCACATGTTGGTACCAAGGACTTTCTTGGTTTGCATTCGTAATATGCAATACAACCTAAATAAAACATGAAGGGGTCCTCAAAAAGAAAGATTCTCTTAGATATTTACTTTTTATTTTATTTTAACATGGTGCAATGCTTGTGGTGAGATTAAAAAAAAAAGATTACACGTTAACTTTTTTAACCTATACATGCATCAGCTCATGATTCAACTTGATGCAAATCTAATCAGTTTATTTTACTGACAAACAAAATACATGCATGATTCAGGATTATTAGGTCTGGAGCAAAAGAGGCAGGGGTCAACATCGAAAACAAGGGTGGGGGGTGGCTTAGAAAAAAATACTGATATGGAAATGTAAAATTTAGGCCACTTTTTTTAAACATTTAACGGAGCATATCTCAGTAAGACAATAAGTGAATTCGACATACAATACTGTTTTTCACCCTCTCCTAAAGCTCTACAAAGTGTACAAGTAGTACTTAAGAGAGTGACTTCATTTATACATATACTCCCCCGTATCTGAAGTTAATTTTCATTGCTATGATATGTAAAATAGAAGTCTCATGATGGAGAACATCTTTTTCCAGAATCTTTAAAAATTGTCAAAGTTGGAACCCTATCTTCTGGGCAGTAACAACCCTTAACAAAACACGCGGCAACGACAAAGTTTCAGAGCGTGTGACTGTTCACAGTAGTTTATTTTTGGAGCTAAGTAATTACAATTGTAATTTAGGTGGTCGTTTTAATTGCAAAATAAATTTGCCCATTCGCCAAATGATTATGGTATATGAAAGAGGGCTTTAAAAGCAACTAACTGCTTTAAAAGAAAAGAAAAGGTCTCAAAACTAACAAGCGACAATTACCAAAGTATCTTCAGTGTGTATTGAAAATGTATATATGTCCGAAGCTCCCTCTAAATCTAGCATCAATATTGCGAAATAAATCGATTAGTTAGTAATTTCTTTTATGAAAAATAAATGCAATATAATAATTCTATAATTTGGTGTCCACGGTAACACCAAGTCGTTAGTTTTAAGTTGATATCGTCAGTATGAGCGCAGCAACAAGTTTCAAATGTGGGAGGTCTTGCTGCCTATCGATGTTATTGATAATTCCGGTTGATAATTTCTGCCGTTGTTGTTGTTGTTGTTATTAGTATTGTCTTAGTTTCTAATACGCGAGTCTTACCATCAACAGCCGGTTTTAACAACTGCTTATTCAATATAGTAATAACAGTAGCAAATTATTATCAACTCCATACTACAATTTTAAAGGGCCTGAACTTGCGTCTTAGAAAAACCTAATTTTGCAACGCTCCCGCACTGTAGCAGATAGACAAGTGAAACATTAACTTAAGGTAAAATCTTCGTTACATACAAAAAATCTTCTAATATCACAGTAAGCGTCCTAAATTTTTTGATGGAAATATAGAAATATGAAAAAATAAGAATTGCTCATCGAATATGTAAAAATTTTACTTTATAATCGAACTAGTCGTTCTCCCGTGCAAAAATCCACGTATTTGCCGTCGTACATATTCCGGTCCTCAAAATATCGCCCCATCCCCGTACATATCCGGTGTACCACTATTTCGTGCATCCGTAGCACAAAGTGCCGATTCGGTTACCATTTTGAACACATAGACGACGGATATTATTAATATAGAGACTAGAGAAAGAAAACACTTACGTCTCACATTCCAAAAAAAAGTAACAATAAATATTTGCATCGGGTTATACATTACGAGGTTTCTTCGTTTCTTCCTTCAGTCTAAAATACAAAACAGAGGCAACAATGAAATGGCCTCACAGCTATTCTTGTTTCCGCAATGCAACCAAGAAGTGTATTTGATGGTCCTTTAGAGAAGTAATGATTTCGTGAAATGAAATGTAATGATATCTTAGGCAACATAATATCTCTATCCTTCAAAAAGAAAATATGCTTAATTCTGTAATTAAAAGTTAATTAACACATAGAATATCAATTATTGCAGTGTGGCAACCAACAACAAAAATTTTCTGTAGCCAAGGAAACAACGACTGGATATGTTTTGCAAAACAAACTTTTTGAGTTCTTTGGACAACACTGCCTAAGTTGAGAACGAGTGTGAGGATTTTTTTTTGTAATAATGAAGTATCAATACCCTGTGATGCTTTTTCTAGCGTGTTTTTAGGACGTGCAAAATTCAAAGATTTTGTTGGATACTAAATGCATGCTGAACTCAAGGTTAAAAATAAGGTTATTAGCGATATTCGCCTATAAAAACGTTAACAGAAACCTTTAATTGAGTAGATGAAGAAGTCATCCAACTGCGTCTAGACACATACAAAAATAACATTTCGAATGTACGCATCTCGACTATTTCCTTTTATCTTTGTGACAATTTGATACTAAATAAAAGAAAGAGCTAACACAAAAAAAGTACCGGTGTCACCGGAATTTTTAACTCCCCTAAATAATGACTCCCCAGTCATAATAAACTAGTTTATAATGACCCCCCAGTTAAGATAAACTGGTTAATAATAACTCCCCAGTCATAATAAACTAGTGAATTGTTACCCCCTGGAGTCAACTAGGAAAGTATTTCCTAGATTCCTCATGTCAGCGATATCGAACACTGCTTCCATTGGTGAATTACCATCAAGGATCACTGCTGCGAAGGCGATAGCGAAGACTCCACAATTGAATCCATCCTGTTGCTTTTGCACGGATAGAAATGTTGGGGCAACATTTTGAAATTCACCAACTACATGCTTATACAATGAATAGATGGATTTCTTAGGAACACGATTCAAAGTCCGATTTCAAACTATCGCAAATCTGAATGCGACTACTTGAGCAAAAGCTCAAAAACCAATGCGAACCTCAATCGTGTAACAGTTGAATGTGGTCTTGGTATACAGGATCAAAAAGGATGGCGGTGTTCTTTTGAGTATTCAAAACATATTGATAGTTATCTTCTTCGCCAAGTGTTTTGCATATCAATTTCTGCGCGGCATCCATCAGACGGTCATTCAACCAATCACTTTTAGAGTTAAGGATTTCTCTATCTTCAATTTTGAGGAAATATTGATCATTTTTTATCCAAATTTTTCTTGGCTCTCCTCTTCGTTATCTGACGACTCAATTTATTGGTTGATTATCTTTGATTAGGATAGGGTTAGTTATTTTTTTTCAGTAGGTCTTCCGAACCTGAAACATAGAATTACTTTTCGGCTCTAGTAAAAGCAAAGATGACTTCCATTTCTGACTGTTCACTATGTATACCCCAAAATGCGCTCCGAATAATTTTGTAAACTTTTGGGTGCTTATTTTGACTTTTCCATTATATCTCTTTAATTCATTCCGTTCTTTGTCAGTAAATAACAAATGTAATTTTGGTAGCACTCGATCTTTCCTTCTTACAAGGATTTCTTTGAAACGATGGCATGTCAAAGAAATTTGATAGAACGATGTAAGATTGTGTGGAAGCTTGTACAAGGATTATCTCTACGATTTCATCGGGTAACTGATTCCATCTGTTTGGCAGGCTTTTCGTCATCCTGAAACAGGGGCAGTTTTTGTTCATCGTCTTGGGTCGACGATGGTTCGGGCGCATCATCGTGATGGGACGGTAATGGTCCGGGCTCAACACCATGGGGCAGTGATGGTTCAGGTACATCGTCATGGGGCAGTAATGGTTCGGGGTCATCGTCATGTGGTGGCAACGGTTCGGGCTCATCATCATGGGGTGGCGATGTTTCAGCTTCATCGTCAGACTGATTCAATGGATCAAGACATAATTTAAGGAGGCCAGCATTGTACTTTTTAGCTCGTACACGACCACGCTCATTTTTCAACGCGCACAAACCAGTCTTAGAAATGTTCTCTAGTGTATATCGCCCCAACCATTTGAATGTAAACTTTCCTCCTTTTCTATCAAGTCTCTTCTGATTTTGGAGCCAAATTTTATCTTTGATTTTTAATGTGGTTGGCAACAAATGGCGACGGTTGTAGTCACGTTGTTGTTTCTTTTGTGCTGCTGTGATATTTTTGCTTGCTTCGTTGTTGGTATCTTGTCTCAATTTCAACGTTGATGACAGGATACTTTCGAACTCTTCCAAGTCAAACAAAATATCTGAATTTGGCAAGTCTGAATCTAAATCGTACTTTAAATCGATGGGTAGAATTGGATGCCTATTATACATCAATAAGAACGGAGTGAATTTGGTTTAAGAGTGTTTACTCACTCTGTGTGCAAACAAAGCACTTTCAATTACATAAGGCCATTCATCTGCCCGTTCGTTTAAAACTTCCACCAGCGAGTCCTTGATGGTTCTATTGTGTCGTTCAACGAGACCATTGTGACTATTTTTGCTCACAACCACCGAACCACTCACGTGAATTATAACAAAACAAAACATTCGAATATATTAGGAATACTGCAATGACTTTGCCTTTGAACTTCTTTTTGAAAAATAAGGGGAGTGTTTATTAACTGGGGGAGTCATTATTTACTAGGTAATTTCTACTCTAGGGGAGTTATTATTCTCTAGTTTATTTTGACCCCGGAAGTCATCTTTCACAGGGAGT
Organism: Hydractinia echinata; assembly: GCA_030067915.1. Classification (NCBI taxonomy): domain Eukaryota; kingdom Metazoa; phylum Cnidaria; class Hydrozoa; order Anthoathecata; family Hydractiniidae; genus Hydractinia; species Hydractinia echinata. The sequence continues at coordinate 7,152 of JASGCC010000457.1, read as the reverse complement.
TAAGATAATCTGCTACACCGGTATATATATAGGCGTCTGCAATTCGTTTTAACAAAAACACCACTTCTTATCGGCCCCTAGTTACGAAATCTTGGAAAGGTGATAAAAATTTGCACATTAAAACGGCCTGTGAAAATATTGTCACCAAAAAAGTATCCATTTCAATTTAGCCGTGTTTAAAAAGAAAATTATTGTCAGTTAATAGTAATATTTAAGAAAGTTTATATACTGTTTTCGTTTAAAAAATTAGAGGGTAGCTTAAGAATTAAAATGAAGATCTCTATAAACATTTTATAACTTCATCGTAATTTTAGATGAAAAATAATATATTTTACACATTATAGTAAGAACACGGGTGAATTTTTAAGACTCACAGAAAATTTGTAACAGCTCCTAAATTTCAAAGGATGAACTGAATAGAAGCCTTCGTGAATTGCGTGCGTGCACGGTGAGGAGCGTGCACGCAACGTGTAAGTGTGCACGCGGCTATGCAATAGAGTACTAAACACATTGTGAGCTACTTGTTTAAAATCCACGAAACCCAAAAAAGAAACTGCTGTCATAACGGGTGTTGCATCCAAACCTTCCCGTGTAATATGATGTCAAGTTAAAAAAAATCAAAAAACGCGCACTAGTACCCAGCTATATTTAGATCCAAAATAATTACCTAGGAGCATGTGAATTCATCTACAACCATCCACATAATCTTTGAGACAAACTAGAAATTCTATCAAAAAACCAGAAATGGCCGTTGACGCAAATGTCCATTTTTCCAACTGAGACGGTTTAACCCTATTCGGTCCGGGGGGGGGCGGATTCCGCCCCCCCTGACGGTTTTTTATAAATAACTCCTTATTGCTATGTTATATGGCTATGAAACTTATTGACTTTCAATATTTATCTATTAGACACCTGCATGCCAAATTTTTAGGTCCCATACCTTTCAGAGGCTTTGATATTGGCCATTACTCGAAACTACCCCTAAAAATCTCTATGAAATCCTTATAATGGGTAAAATTTAATAACTCCTGTTAGGATTATCCTTAGAACTTGAAACTTGCAACACAACTTTGTTTTATTGAGAAGAATCATTTTGCATAATTTGGACACGTGATTAATCCGATTTCCCGATTTTGTCGGATTTTACCCGAAAATCGGAAAAAACCGGATTTTCGGGCAACTTTTGGCAATTTTTTATGCGATACACGTAAAAACCGGAAAATATGTTAAATAACTTTTATTTAGCTTTCAGAAACTTCAAACAGAATGCAAAAATTCGATCTGGAACAAAAGTAATTAAATTTTAAGCAGATAGTGTCATTTTTAACAAATTTGAAGCTTCTGATGACGTCACAGAAAATGTGCTGACGCAAGCAAAAATTTATTGCTGCCATTTTGTTCCTCTTATGACGTACTATAAGTGTGCCAAGTTTGATTCAATTTGCACAACCCTATGAAAAGTTATTGAGGGGGGGCGGATTCCGCCCCCCCCCGGTCATAATATGTTCGAAAAACCCCGGACCGAATAGGGTTAAACATGTAAAAAGCTATAATTAGCCTATAGCAGCACTGTAAGGCTTCGTTCTAGTGAACTTTTCGGTTTCACTAGTTGAATTCAGAATTCTTAAGTTTAAGCTAAAGCTGAAGTTCCGTGAGCCTGGAGGCAGTACGTCGAGTTTGAGAAGACTTGTGGTGCGAGCTTGTGAAATTTTTTTTGTCAAAAATCGAAAAGTCTCAATATTTTATGTGGGTGATTGTAGCTAAGACGTCAATTTTTACAAAAAAAGTCCGCTGTTTTTGGCTCGGACCATGGTTTCACTAAAACAATTACCAAAATTATATTACCAGTACATCTGTAGGTGTGTTAGAATCAGCTTGGATGACTAATTTTTATTCGCTTGCTTTTTTAAATCTTTTCTTTTTCTTTGCGCACCCTTTCCATCAAAGTCTTTTTTTTAAGTTAATATTATTAACCACCGGCAAATATAAATAACTTTCCTATAACTCCTTCAAAACGTCAGCCAAAATAGCTGATCTTTTGTGCAAACTCAATAATAGCATCGAATGAAATTTAAGAATCTCAATTTAAATTATTAATCTTGTTTCCATGAAGATATTGTGAAAGGAATTTACCAAAATTATTGTTGCTACTAGGAACGTCGCAACAGCAAATAGAAACTTTCACTAAATAGCTCGATCTCAAGATGTATATGCAGACCTTATCCTTGTTTCCTTGGTTACAATTTACTTAAAATAAGGCATATATAGATCATGTTTCATGCATAACTACCGATGTGATTGACCATGTGAACAACTCGCTCCTCTAAACTTATGACAAAAATGCATTTAAATCTAGTTCACAATCGACTAAAGCTTACTAAAATTTAGCGAAATGGATAATTTTAATCAGATCGCCATAGTCATTGTAAAAGCCACAAGTTCGAAGGTTATTCATTACATCTACAGTCATGTAGAAAATATAATGAAACAGGACTAATAATTTCGAATTTAGTCGCCACAAGTAATCACATTGGTTGTTTCTATATTAGAATCGCGCGTTTTCAACTTGTCAAGGTTTACTTCACTTGTCAATGTTCAGAGCCAGAGCAGATTTATAAATCAGCACGACTATTTTCTTCAAATTTCGCGACCTTTATGGACCGCGACGTGGGTTATGTCGTTGTGAAGACGCGCTAATGAATGCTTCATGCGAATTTCACACGAATGTGCTCAAATGTAGCGACTTCGCAGTCTGTCGACTTTTGTCCGTGTTTGAGATATGACGAAAAAATGTTTTTGTTTCATTAAATTTTGACCATGATTGTAGCCTTATAAAAGACATCATGTAGAGATGCATGTATGTCACCCTCCACCCTAGGAAGTCAACGGTAGCAACCAAATAAGGAGGAGTGTAAAGAGTAATGCTGGTCGTTTAAATTTTCGAATATATATCAGTAATTGCATGATAGAACCTTTGATGTTTTTTTTCTCAAGCTCAAGACCTTTTCGTGCTTTGAAACAGCACTTCATCAAAAGACCTTATTTAGATTAAAAATTATATTTAGATGTGTAAAAAAGATTAATTAGATATGAGATAAAATATGAGATAAAATTCCTTTTCCCAACTCAAGCAAACAGACAATTAAGTATCCATTTTGGAATTCAAATCCTCTGGATTTTCGTGATACGTTAAATCAAAACAGATATTTCATTAAGAAAGATCTGGAAATGCTATTGATTTTTAAAGGTTTAAAAAATTACTACAGATATTATTTTATTGTCACATTCGCATATAACTAGTATATCGTTGATATGCACTCGTATGTGGCCCATTACGGGTCACAAATATGTAGTCCTATTTAGTCGTATGCTAACTGCAATTGGTTCAAAAATGCTTCGTTTAAACCACATAATCGGCACCCTTAGTGTTGGGTAGGAATAAATTTAGTTTTAATAACTCATCATGTTATTATGGAAACTACGTCTACTTTCTTGTTTCCAAACTCTCTGACGTGAATCTGAAACACAACACACTCGTATGTTTTATATCATTCGCATGTAACACGTACTTAATTCGGATGAGACTCGTATAAGACTCGGAATTATTCGTGTGTATATAACTCGTATATCGTTGATGTGTACTCGTATGTGGGCTCGTTACGGTTTACAAATATGTAGTCGAATTCAGTCGTATGTAGTCGTACGCAATCGTATGTAGTCGTGTGTAGTAATATGCAATCCTGTGTAGTACTGTGTAGTCCTGCGTTGTCCTATGTTGTACGTAGTCATGTAGTTGTATGTAGTCGTATGCAGTCCTATATAGTCCTCTTTAGTCCTGTGTAGTCCTATGTAGTTATTTGCATTCCTATGTAGTCCTATTACTCGTATTAGACCTCCATGTACTTGTAAGTCTGTATGTTGATTCCTATGTAGTTTTTAGAATAGGACCATCGTATAAACCGTATGCTCACCTAACTCTATTCTTGTTAAGCTGACGTCAGCATTTTTATCAATGACGTCATTAAAATAAATGAGATGAAAAATATTTAAGATTCGTAAACGATTTGTATTATTCTTGAAAGTTTAGTCACATTAAAAATAAAAATAAAATAATTATGAAATCATTTTTTCCGAAATTCTTTAGTGAGATTAGTCTCGCTAGTCAGTTTCGCTCAGAAACTCAACTACAAAACTTAATAAACTATAAAATTAAAGACATTCGTGAAACGGCCTTTGATAAAACTTTTTCCATCACTTTTCGCTAAAGTTGAACTTACTTTAGATCTCGCAAAAGTTTTTCCAACAAAGCAGTGTTTCTTACCTTTGTTATATATCGCATTATGTCTTGTAGTAAAGAAGAGACCACCACAGCAGTTTTATATGCAATCAATTGTCATGAAAAGAGTATTTACATCCTCAATAATGTCTATTATAAATCTCTATGTCACGGTTTCGAATAAACGAGACAATTTTTGCTTTGCTTAATCTAAACTTATTTCGCACCAGACTCTTCAAAGCGGAAATTGATAGCATAGTTTTAAGAGATATAAAACTTCATTGTAAAAAGCTATTCAAAGGGAAAGCATTCGTTATTAACGCCCATAGCATGTCTGTTTAATTTTGGTAAAAGGATGAAATGAAGCATGTTCGAAGTAATTATGTCGATAACAATGTCTTTAAATTTGTAAACAAGCGTCCAGTCCACATTTTTCTAAAAAAAAAGGGCGTCCTAGGTTTGCTAAGAAACTTGACTCTTGTGAAATAAACTGATTTGTAAGTTTATATAAACTTGTCATAAAAGAGCGACATGTTGTTTGTTATTTTTTCGGCTGAGATTATATATTATTTTCTTATTCACTTTGTTCAACCGAAAATAAGAGTCTTTTTGTCTACGTAATCTCTTCAAGACTTAGGACACTATTCGAGAAATAAAATTTAGTGAGTGGAGTCATCTTCGGTATTCTATCTAAAATTTTGTGGATTTTGATATGTCTCCCAGAAGTAGAAAATCCTCACGATAAATATGCCGTCAATATTTTAAAGAATGCGACTATTGTTGGTCATGTTCCGACGGAAGTTGCGCGTTATTGCTTCTGTGTATTCAACGGAAACGAGAGCTATTGTTTGTGGAAAAAGACGAAATAAGGAATTATTCCTAAATTGAAAAAGTCTCCCGGATAAAGACCAAGTGGTTATAAGTTAATTGGGATTTTAAACAGGGTGGGCTTATATGCGGGGGAACAGGATATATCAAAAATTTAACAATATTTGTACATGATTTTTTAAAATGTTGTACAAACATCCCGTGCGTGATGCTGTGTGATGCTGGAGTATAATACTTTTAGTAGCTATTCGAATAAGTCCAAAATTGGGTGTGCTATATGAAATTTGGGACAAACAAAGTTGCTTTGAAAACAAAAATTTTTTCTCATCGAGCAAAAACGACAGAACAAATTCGTATAAAAAAGAAACATTTTCATTTTGATCAAACACATGATCAAACACATGATCAAACACATGATCAAACACATGATCAAACATATGATTTTACCTAAAAAAAGCCAATTCAAAAAAACATGTTTTCTTTATTTGAAAATATTGTTTTGAAAAAATTGAGGTTGTTTTGGAGGGCATAATTCATTGGAAAAGAAATTGTTAAAGGCTTGTAATTACAAGTTATTCTAAAGAGAAATTTGCGGTTTTTAAATTATTTTTTTTTAAATTTACATCCTGTCTTTCAATTTTAAAAAAAAAAAAAATTCAAAACCGCAAATTTCTCTTTAGAATGCCAGTCTGTATTTTATTGCTGGTGTCTCGTACAAAGATTATTTGTAATATTTCCATCTGCATTTTTACTAGAAAGTGATAAAGCATGCGTTTATATGGAAATTCTCATACCGTAAACTGCCACCCGAAACTCCTACCTGTCCGTGGTAAACTTGGGTTCACACTTCTAGAATCATGCGTTCACATAATTTGAGAAGTGCAATCCAAAATGAGACCATTATCTCGCAGTATGCGGTATTTTCCTTCTAAAAATAACTGCCACGATAGACGAGTTTTCATTTCCACATACTAATATGAAAATTGCCATGTGTACAAAAGACAACAACATCGACACAAGATTTATACTGTTAAGAATAGCAAGAATTTACATTGGGTGGCAAAGGCCGCCTTACCAATTAAACATCCTTCTCAAGAGAAAAATAGTGTACTGCGCAGCCACAATTCAACAAAATCTAATAAGTTGTTTTGTGTTACATAGAATAATATAGTACAGAAATAGGTAACATTCAAAAAAAATTCAAATTACAAGAAAAACAATTCTTTGACGTCTTCATATGATCTGATAAAATCATTTTTAAAATATATTAAATGGTCAAAATAAAGCGTGCGCACTTGTGAAAATTGTGAGAAGTGTACACGTTCTAACAAAATTGTGAACTTTTTGCATTATACTTTAGGGTCAGAAACTTTCTCGGGCGTTTTTGGCCCTTTTTCGTTCCGCGCGCAACCAGCTTTTCTTTCCTCAAAGAGCGACACAAACATTGCTTCTTCTTTCTACACGCCAGTATAAGCCGCTCCTCCTCGACAACTCTCGCTTTCTTATCGACACAAATCAATGACAGCATCAAGGATCGCAGATATTATTAATAACGTTAATCACACCCTTCCTTTTTTCTTTTCAGTCAATATCAATCTATTACACATAACTTTTTGTCCTCTTTCGTTCTTTCTGTCATGCCTAAAACATTTCTCTAATCCTTTTATTTCCTCCAGTCACTTGTCGCAGTTTCTTATTTTTTCTAGTTTGCGCTGAAACAGGTGGAGTGTTCACGACAGGGGGTGACGATAATAGTCATTCTACTAGTGATTTAGCGGTACAATTAGCTAGAGTAAGAGATGGAATACTACCCCCAGTTATTTTGTGAATTCACGGTCAAACTCTCATAAAAAAAATCATACATCAAATATTGCTGTGGACGTCACAACTTTTCATCACGGCTCCATTTGCAACAAAATACCGTTGATCATCAGCAAAAACCACTGATCATTAACGCCATGCGCAACTACACAGAGGTGAACCTGTGTTATACCAAATACACTAAATCCACTCCAACAATAAATGTATTTAACTGTCGGGCAATCCAT